>JAUYWI010121016.1:0-10336 GCA_034780595.1 Parotoplana pacifica
TAACAGTCTGCCAATTATGTAGGTCATTACGTAATACAAGATTAGTTCTTTACAACTAAATTGGCTATTCCACATATTGAAATTTTACATAATACGTGAAATTTTCTAGAAAAATTATAGGTATGTACTTAATTTTTTTTTCTAGAGAACTAATTAGAATTTAGAATAACGAAATACACCACAAATATTCTTTAATATACTACTAGCTGAAAATGCCCTTTAAAGAACCCGAAATTTATTTACAGATATTATTTCTTATTTTGAATGTTTGCTGCAGTAAAGATTTTATTCTACATATTCTATTAATATTTGGTTTTTAGGATAATATTTTTGGCAAAAAAGTCTACATTTTGGCCACTCTACTTTTTTTCAATGGAAGTTAATAATTTACGGTGACCAACAGGTATTAATTTATATAGCAAAAAAATGCAACAAGTACAATCCTACTTGAAAAAATAAATAGGTCAATGGTAGAACTATTTTTAACAGATCGCTGTCAAAGATATTTCAAATTAGATGGATCTAAATTTGAGTAGTTAAATGATTTTAATGTCGTTATTAATATCTGTTCTATTATTTTTGAAATTACAAACAAACTTGGAGAACTACATATATCTAAACATACGGTAGTATAGGTTGTTAGCTCATGCTGCAACCTACATACATACAGTAAGTTATATTAGGATCTGACAAATGAGGTCACTTTTTCGACAGCTGCCATTTAAAGGCTATTTGAAATTTTGATATAATTCGTTTTTTATCGTGTAGTACGTTCGACACTTGAGAGTATGCCAAAATTAATCTGCATAACTATTATAGAAGCATATATTGATCGCTAGAGACAACCTCTTCATCATCCTTGGTCAAAGGCTGGCTCTATTGGGCACTTTGACCACTTATCAGGCGGGTCGGAGGTGGGTTGTAGTGGCCCTGAGCACTTTCGGGACTATGTCCCCAAAAAAGTAGTTAGTTCATGGAAATTTTTATTAATTAAAGTGTAAACACAGTTTGAGTGCATTTCAATTATTTTATGATTATAGCTAACACACTTTTATGCATATACAATTATTTTATGGTGTGAGATAACACACTTTTCCATTTTTTGTACATGTTGTATGTAAATAACCAACCGTTAACATAAGATACAAATATAAAATAAATAAATAACGTTGATCTCTTGATAAGTAAATCAGAAACAAAGAAACAATAAAATAAATAATAAATGAATGATGAACAGTACAAAATATCACACCCAGTTTTAATTGTGTTTAAGACAAGGATAAAGGTCCAGCCGCCATCGCTAAAAGGAATAACTACATTATAGCTATGATAATTAGAACATCATAAAGTATTAAACAATGAATGCAATTAGATGCCTTTGTATTTTTTTGGCTGAGCAATATGTAATTTTAAGCAAAATGACTGACCTATTTTAACTTCAGTAGGTTACAATTTTATAGGCGAATATTTTATCAAAAAACTATACTTTTACTAAATTTAAACTGTTGATTTAAATTTGAATTCATTTAGCAATAATCAAATAACTTGGATACAGCTCAAACACAATAAAACTCACCGTAACTTAATCTAGTCTTGACATTTTTAAGATTGTGGAATTTTTATCTGCTTGTAATGAGTATTCCACAAAAATACAAAATAGAAGATCATTGCACAAAAATGCAATAAAATGTAAGAAAATAAACAAATAACTATTTGCTAAATAACTAAATGCTATTTATAGTACTCTCTGTAATACCTACCGTATTTTCTAAGGGCGCATATATAAATAAAAAACTAATGGGTATTTATTTTGGAATGGACGTAAATTCTTAGTTGAGTTTTTGAAAAGGGCGCTTATAAAGTATGTATCATAAAATAAAGATATTACGCGTCTCCTGTTCCATAAAAATCAATAAATAGAGAGATAATTCTATTTTTCTAATTATAAGATTTGGAAATTAATAAATGGTCAGTATATACTTCTATGACATTTTTTAAAAACAACATCACATACTGTAGGCAATGAAATGTTTAAAAAAAATATATAGACACTGTCTTTATTTGCCCCGGGATAAGTATTCATGATCATTGGTTAATAGTTTCATTTAAAAATCACCTCAAAATAAAAAAAATGTAATTCATCCATCCACAATGGTAGATTTAGTGGGAATTAGACTAGTTTGAGAGTGTGTGCTTAATGTTAGCTGCATACCCAGAAGAAAAAAAAAACCTGAAACTCACGTGGTCTTTTATAAAACATTTCAATTATTTAGCAAATGTGGATGAACTTTGCGTCTCTTTGAATAAAGTAGATGAGTCTGACAGGGACAAAAATGGAGTTGGTAGGTACATAGACAGATGCCGGATGGCTTCTTCGATATCAAAATAATACATATCTCATAATCTGATACAAAACAATGAAACCATGGATTTAGTTTTGTTGTGAAAATATACATACTAGGTAATTAAAATACTCAAAATAAACTACAAATTTTTACATTTATAATGTCTGTTAGTTAAACTTTATTATACTAATTATTAATATAAAAATAATTTTGTAAAAACATTCTAGATTTAGTCATAGAAATCGCTATGCCATTTTACCTTTTACCTATAAACAAACCACAAAATGTATTTGCAGGTGCAACTTTGGAGGTTGTAATCCGAAGGTGCAATAAATATAAGAGTGTATTCAAAATTGAATTGTAATAAACATTGAACAATGAAATCAACTTAGTACTCAGAGTAATGATCAACCGTTCAAAACGATCTTGGTCCATTTAACGTCCTCTTAAAACACGTTCGACAGCCAACAAAGGAGCTTCAAAAGTCATGGAGACAATGAATGCAGCCGCATAAGAACCAACCATGGCAACAAAAAAATAGGATACCTAGAAGTAGTCAAAATAGTAAAGATAAAACTATTCATATCTTAGCTGAATTTAAAAAAAACATATACTTACAATAGTGGCATTATTCAAATATAATATTTGATAGTTCGCCCCCAAGAAAAAGAAAATGACAAGTGGATGAACCAAATAAGCACAATAGGTAAGACGACTCAATGGAATCATAACCTTCCAACTCAGAAAACGATTCACCCAACCTGGTAATAAAAAAATATGCATTACAACACATATGTAAAAGCATTAGGCATATCAGTATAACACAAAAGGCCATGAAGTGCTCTATCAGAGACCTTTTCATTTTATACTACATATTATACACACTATAAATAATTTCCTAATTAATTTTATTATGTATACTTTCTTAGCCAAAAGATCGAAATTCTATAGACATAACTTTAAATGGTTCGTCCTTTGAAATATTCCTATGTCATAAAAATCCAAAATTTTCACTTTTATCCAATTGGCTTATATTCAGGATACTGACTGCTGTTGAACATAATGTTCAACAGCAGTCAGTATCCTGAATATAAGCCAGAAAATATTTTTTTAAAGAAATATTTTATGTTATTTATATTAAATTAAACACTACTTGGAAGTAATTAATTCCAAGAAGTATTGAATTTAAATCTTCTTTTAATAATATATTTCTACAAAATAAATTTCCCGTGAACGTAGGACAACGTCATTTTTTAATTACTTGTAACATCAAATGCAGTCAATTGGATAAAAGTGAAAATTCGATTTTTTAAGAGATAGGAATTTAACATAGGACGAATCATTTAATGTCTTCTAGTGGTTTCACCCACCCCTGAGACAATAGCAGACGTCCATTTTCAGATACCTGGAGAGACAATTAGTATTCCAGTACTCTATGTGTGTCCCCGTATCTGGAAGGGTACATTTCCTTTCACCTTCCCATTGTTGTATTTTAATTAGGATTACGTAATCAGGTAAATTGAAATTTGTTGCAGTTGGCCTTGTTCACTTGTTTCGGTTCGCCTTAATTTCTTCTTCCATATCATAACCATCTATCATTCCTACCTCCATATTATGAACATCTATCATTCCTACCTCCATATTATGAACATCTATCATTCCTACCTCCATATCCTAAACAACAAGCAAATATCACCCATCCTACAGCTAGTGCCCATGCAATTCGACTTGTTGAATTATAAAGTGCAGAGGTGTTGATGTCCAGTTTTACGTCATAGGTGCCGTAGATGACAACCAACGCTAACCCAGTGGCTACACACCAACCAAATGCAACAGCACTCTAAAATAAAATTTACATTAATGAATCAGAAAATGCATGTCATGTAGTACCTACAGATAGCCATATTAAAGTATAAAACTTACCCAATGAAGTTTAGCCTTACACTTGGTTTTATATAGCAGGTAGCCAACACCAAGTCCAATTAGATAAGGACCAATACGTGTCCAAGGTTTAACGTAAATTTTATCAAATGATTCCATAGTACTAAAATAAAGAAACAAAACAATCTATGTATGAAATATCAATAAAGTAAATAATTACTTACCACATCAACTATCAACTATTGAAATATATGCAGATCAACTAATTTAACTGGAATACTGTAACTTGATTGATAGCTAGTTCCGTGACTGATGTCAAGAATGAATAACATGTTTATCTACAACTTACTTGCCCCCAGTAATCGTTCCTGCTGAAGCGTGGATAGAACGTGATATGACACCGGTAGCGGTCATACTGCTTACAAGAGCGATTACTAACGGAATCATGCCCCAAATCTGATTACTGAAATAACAAGTGACAGTGTTAAAATGTAATATTTGATGCTTTCTTTAGAATTCCAATGAAACATTTTGAAAAAATGTGGCACGCACGCAGGATCTTGAAATAAATCATTGGACAAAGCTGAAATTGTTTCAAAAATTGATAAGGGACCCAAATTTCATAAGAATAGAACTTGCAGATACACTGGAAGACAACAACTTTACTATCTTGAACAACGGAGAACCGATTAGAATGAATTCGGCCAAGACAAAGGGAACCAGTCCGGATATCACAGCTGTCCACAACATGGCCGAGTAAACAAGCTGGGAAATCAAAGACAAAGACTGTATTGGTTCGGACCACCTATTCATATCAAAAGCGAATTATGGGAACAGATATGCCACCTTGGGCTCAGAACTACAATAACATTGACTTCATAACAAAATTCAACATGAACATAAAACACAACACAACAGAGGAATGAACCATTCAAACCAACAAGGAACTTGACAAACAACCTATAGCTGATATCACCATCTTGTCAGACGTTTCCTCCATGGCAGGAACTGAGGACGGAGAAGCATTTTGTCATCAAAACATAAAACTATCACAACCATCATCATCAAAACACCAGCAGGAAAATACGGCTCTAGCTACAAAGGCGAAATCATCGGAATTAAAGGTGATTTTAAATCGTTATACATCAACATAAAACCAAAATGGACAAAAATAAGAATCTGCAGTAACAGCCAACCAAAACTGATTACAACATCATCAAAAAAGTTAACAAATGTGAAATCATCCAGGATTAGATTAACAACAATTTTGTACAGGAAAGTCATGAAGAACAAAAAAATCAGATGTGATATTTAAACAGAAGAGAAGAGGCGATCATCAGTTAACCCAGAGCCAACCGTAGTTCCCTTGCAAAACAATTCTTGAATAACAAAATTAACAACCCACTCTGTGAAATATATAACTTATAGAAGATACAGAACACCTCATATGAAAGGCAAAGAGGCTAAAAATTTAGCATCCGCCACAAGGACACCAACCATAAACCCAAAAGCAGTATCCAGTTCTTGAAAGCGATCGGAAGTCTCCATGACTACGAATATGAAAATTTTGACTCGCATCCCAACACAACAACAATCATCTCGAAAATCGTTGAAGTCAATCAGACAAAATTCAGTTTTTGGATCTGATAACATCATTGATCCCTAGTTTCAGCACCCTCATCAAGTTTTGACATTTTTTCAATTTCTGCCACAATGATTCTTAGGTCTTTACAAATTCCGCCCCATCGAATGTATGCTAGAGCGTATACTCAGATTTGCTCTGACTTCAATTAAATCTTTCCCCAATAATAATAATAAATCAGAAATTATTTAGTATCCAAAACACATATGTATATAATATTACAATTGAGGATCACTAATAATGACTCACTAGAATAGTGGGAGCATGAACAATGGGCTAACAATATAGAACTGCATATCATTGGCTAAGTACCAAGCCCATCCGAAACACTAAAACATGAAAAAGTGATATTCACCCGATCGTGTAAAATTCTTTTAATAATAAATCAAGCTTTCTTAGACTGAACTAAATTAAAAGAATTAACTTATTAACGTCGGTTTCTTTTAAATGATGTTGCAAAATTGTGGTATAACCATAGAAATGGAAGTAACTAAATTTCTCAACTTTCAATAGCTTGATACGTACATAGGTATTCAACTGAAACCAAAATTTACCGATTCATTTACGTATACCAAATTGTTGATGTACAAAGCATTTGTCCACCACGATTTGTTGCAATGTACATCTAATCCTGTTGCTTGAGGCCACAAAGGTCCGTCCCAAAGGAATCGCATCACCTCCATATCAAATCCCAATGCAATCATATAGACTGGTGTCAACCTAAAAAAAAATACCCTATCTAATAATGAACAAATAAAATTAGAATTCTAGCATGCAAGAATAATATCAGGAAAGCAATTCGGCAATATACATGACATAGTACAGTAAATTATTATTTAAAAAAATAATATATAAATATACCTCCAATATCTATGAACATAAAAAATGATCCAGCCGTAGTATTTTGAGAAAGCTCCATCAGGCTTCTCGTATTCTTGATAGAAAAGATATGCAGTCAAAACACCACTAAAATTTTAAAAAAAAACAGTAATACAAATCCACCCTATGCATATCTGTTTGAGGTTCACTAAATGGCTACGACCTTTGTTTCTTTATAGATATATTGATGCCAAACGGCTTTTAAGTTTTGTTAATGGACAGCAAATCACTTTCACATACTCGCTGTGAGGAACGTTTATCTCTGAGCTGGCTAGCTACCAATGTTCGATATAGTGAAAAGTTATATTAAAGAGGGTTTGTCCCATGAAACAACCCTGTCTGACACCTCTACACATACTGAATTCGGACTTACCAATCCAATCTTTAGCGATTGCATGGAAACCTTGGACTACTGATCTTAGATTTGCAGGAACTCCTGCGAATTTGTAGGCAGTCCCACATTAGTTGTCGAGGTAGATTGTGAAACGCTTTTTCAAAGTCAATGAATGTCGCTAGGGATATTTCTATATCGAGCCTCATTCTGTATATATCTTAATACGAATATCGATTGGCATGTAGAGGAATCCAAATTGTGAATCAGCTAAAATCTTTTCCGTGATCTTAATCAATTTGTTATTTACCACCTTTACCAACAGTTTACCTGCGGTATCAAGCAGAAATATTCCCCTGTAATTATTAGAATCTTTTCTAGACCTTTATATAGGGTTATGGTTCCGCCTCTTGATATTCTTGTGGGATTTTCGATTTTTCACTATTTAATGGCCACGCGCTCTAATAAAATTTGGCCAGCGTTCTTTAACGCTTCAACTGGAATGCCACTGCTACCAGCAATCGTTCTGTCAATCAAGTGTTTTAATACAGTTTCAATCTCTTCTCTATTTGGTGGGGTGTCATATTCTAGGGCTGGTAGCCTGGGCATACCAAGATCTAAGGTTTAGGCTGTGCCATATTTTGAAATGATCAGCCAATACCTTTTCGTCCAGACCATCTTTATCTTTCTGTGTAAGAGTCTGGCTAATCTTTTCCTGGTAGCGAGATTTTGTAGCAGACTCTTTTAAAGCATCAGCATCATAAGACTCTTTCTTCTTAACGCAAGCTTTCATTTTGCGCTTTTGTATATAGATTTGTCAATTAGCGTCATCAGGACTACAAAAATGATGGTCTGAATCAACGTCTGCTGTGAGATAAACTCTTACATAATTTACTATTGAGAAGAACCGTTTACCCGCCATGAAGAAGTCTAGCGCGGCGTCCTTTTTTATTTGCTATGGTAACACTTTCTCTTAAGTCTCTTCTTGTGCCTGAAGAAGATGTTTAGGATCCTCAGTTCCTAGTCACGACCATAGAGTAATAAATGATTATTCTGTGGTCATGACAGAATTAACCTCTCTCCGTTTATCGAGGTTTGCATGTCGTCTCCTCAAGGTCCAGTCGCTATCAGGATCATCTCTACAAATTCTGTAATTGAAGTCTCCACCTATGATTACTTTGTTATTGGGCTTTAATAGAAATGCCTTTCTCAATATCCCGATAGAAGGCCTCTATATCTAGGTAACTGTAGTTCCGAAACTCTGTCAGAGCGTACCAACTATAAAGGTGGTGTCATCAAAATATAGAGCAGCTGTTCTGGACGAAAGTCCCTCAAACATTTCTGCTAGTTCTTCTCGGACCAGGAAGCCTACACCTTGCATTTGGATTATACCCAGATCATTTACTTGTAGGAAAAGGTCCTTAGCGTTGAAAGTTCTTTAGGTACGTTCCGCTGTATGAGTCTCTGTGATAAACAAGATCTCAATATTGTATTTTTTGAAGTAATATTCAATAGAGAGTATCTTATCGTCTGATAGCAAAGATCCCACATTCCATAGCCCTATCACTCGATTTTTTTGGCTTTAGTAGTAGCATTGGGTTTCACTTTAGCCGAGTTGCCCTCTCCCGAGGCATTAATTTCCCAGCAGACTCCGCACGATTATGGTCTGACTCACTGCCAATGAGCCATACCCCACCCGCCAGTTTTACTCGTCAAAACGTTTACATGGTTTGGGTTAGCAATATTCACAAGAGTGGTTACAAGGCCCCGAAGAATTAGATCTCTCAGGTTACCCTATGCGGGACCCGTGCCAGCAAAAAGAATCATTGGCCTTTCAGATGCTCGTCTACCGGCACTAGACAGACATAACTTTCTTAGATCTCCCAGAAATAATGGGTGATAACATTATCTTTCACGAGAACCGGCAATAATAGAATTTTCTTATGCCATAAAGTTTTCTTGCAATCATTGTATCACTTGTTGTAAAAACATTTATAGAAAATCAACCAAACTCCCTCAATCTCAATGTTTAGTTTAAAGACTCCCACAATAACCGCCAATAATGAAACTCTAGCTATGAATTGCCTGCAATAATAAAGTCTCAGTAATAACTATCCTCTAAAACAAAAAAGAGATCCATAATCCATTTCACTAAATCATCTACAGAAATAAATGGCAAGTTCCTCAACAGATTATTATATTAATAAACTAAAATTATAAACATATTTTTTACATTTATTAATCAAACTTACTATATATTATCTTACTGTGTCTAAACCAATGACACAATTAGTTATTGAATTGGGGTAGGTAATAGCACACATACTTATAATACAAGAAAAAGCATAAAAAGTGAAAGAGTAAGAATATTTCGTCACTTACCTCATAACAAAGAAGGAATCAACAGAAACTGTTGCATTGATAAGAGCACTAAATGTCCAATGATTAAAATTTAACTTCATGAATGAAAGTAGATTATCTGAAACAAAATATTCCCAATCATTCATTGGTGCACTTTTTAATTTTGGTTACATCAATGTAAGTATTGCAACCGAACACGAGAAATAATAGCCAAAAATAGTATGTATGTATATATATATACAGATATATACATATACATATGTATAATAAAAAGAATGCTTTTTATTCTTTATTTATCCCATAACTGCGAACTAATTTTATTTTATTTATTTTTAATTTTATTATTATCCACCGTAACAGTGCATCTGATTTTTACTTAATGCTCACAGACAAAAATACCAACTTAATATTCTCAAACAGAAACTCCTTAATGCCAAGTATCGAATCAAACATATCGATGATGCCATTAAGTAACTATTATAATTGTACAAATTCTATAAGACTACAAACTCACATTCTGTTTATCCTGTAATCTTTCAATATAACAAAAATAATGTTAATACTGTATCTAAAATTTGCGAATCTATTAACTCACTCGCTCATTATCCCAGTACAAGTAATATATGTACTGTATAATAAAAAGTATAATTATCCTATAAATCTAGAAACGATATTTTTAATTCTGTAAAATGTAAAAGTTCTGGGATTTATAAATGTAAAGAATCTCGTTGTAAAACATGTCCCGTAATCATTGAAGGTTCAAAAATTACTTTACCTAACAGACCTGTAATATTACCTAACAGGCACTGTTATAACATTATTATTGTTTAATTTGTAATGGGTGTTCAAAACTTTATATTGGACAAACTACTATACCATTTAGACAACGCATAACTT
>JAUYWI010121027.1:0-10336 GCA_034780595.1 Parotoplana pacifica
ACTTCAGCAATCGTCTTTCCCACAGCTCATAGTACTGCTGGAACCATTCCAATTCATGATGTTTGAGCTTCTGATTTATGGCCCTGCTAGATCTTGAATACGAATAAAAGATTGGCCAGAAAGTTCTTCTTTGATTTGGAAACATCCAGAAGTCAAGTGATGCCAGGTCAGGTGAGTAGGGAGGGTGTGGGCCAACTGAAACATTCTTAGCTTGGAGAAATTAAAGGCTGCTGAGTGACTTGAAGCATTGTCATGGTGAATGATGATTTTCTGGCGAGGATGACTCTCTTTCATTTGTCCAATGAGCGGATTGAGTACAAAGTCTCTGTAATAAGTTGCATTCATGTTTTCATCTTCTGACAAGACATCCATCAACTCAATACCACTTCTACTGATGAAAATCGAGAACATTCTTTTCCAGGGATCTGAAGGAGGATCTTGCAACCTGTGGTGGTTCATCATCATCGGCCAGCCAAACCATGTTTTTCGGCTTGTTGTCTGTTTGCTGGAACATGAACCAACTCTCATCAGCGGTAATGACGAAGATTTCTAGTGACTGACAACAAATCATGAGGAATAAGAACCCTCCTTTCTTTCTCTGCAGCACTCAATATGTGAGGAACCCATCTGGTGCACAATTTCTTCATTTTCAGCTCTGTTGTGAGGACCCTATAAACTGTTGACTTTGAATACCAAGTTCATCTTCTATTGATCGCCTGTCTTGAGTAATCAGTTAACATTATTGCATTTCCTGCCATCCATCTAATTTTGGACGTCCTGTTCTGTTTTCATCGCCCATTTTTAACGTTTGTCTTCTTTGAAATCATTGCACCATCTTGTCACAGTTACATATGATGGACTCTCTTCATCACATATTCATACTAGCTGAGAATGTATATTATATGGTGCTTCAATCTTGCCCATATATTAAACTTAAGTTTTCATCTGAAAATTCCATAATAAAAGTGATAAATTGAAATAATTTTAGAGCATAAAAATAAATAGATTTTAGATTAACTGCTTTGAATCCATAAAGAGTGATATCAACTAAACCATGAATAGAAATCACCTATAGCTACAAGTAAAAACAATAAACATCGATATATTATCAATACACAAAATCTAATACACGAGTTTCATTACTTTTGGGACACCCCTCGTAGTCTGTGCAAAGACAATATAACAAGAGATACAACTACTTTTTGTTTTAGTTATTACAAGAACGAAGTTTATTTATATCAAATTTATCAGATATTTCAAAGAGGATTTTAAAATTAATTTTAAAAATATAAAGCCTTTTTTTAATTAATTAAAATGGATTTTTCCCATTTGTATCAACTTTGTCTCTTAATATAATACAGGCACCTCAGAATATGATTGCTACTTGGTATTAATAAAGAGACAAAGTGAGAAAATTGGTGAAATCAAAACAAAAAGGGTTACATCTTCAATCAACAAATAACAAAGGGTCAGCTACCACCCTGTATTATGGAGCTAACATCCATCCGACTCATATGATGTTGTTATATGCATGTATAGATACCAAATGCAATCAAGTGGAACTTCAAGTGTTAGCCGGCTATCTCAGGTTAGATATATATGTAGTTAGTTGATGTACATACCATTGAATTATAACTGCGCCGAAAACCATGGCAACGACGCAGTCGAACCGAACCAGATTTAGATCTCTGAGAGTGAAAAATAGAAAGAAAAGAGTTTTTTTGAGTAGTTGTTGAGCGTGCTTAAAAAATTGCCTTTGTTTCATTTGAAAAACAGAAACTTTTGTCTATGTAAGGAGTCAACTTACCTGATCTCTTTGTCACTACATATAGGTACCTACACGTTTCACTAAAAAACGGAACTTACTAGTTTTATTGAACAAGGATGTTGTTTGAAAGAAGTTAAAACACAAAACGGTGTATCATATTTTTTATTCTTAGAAATAATGTCAAAGTATAAAAGTTTGTGCATACCTCTGAACTAAATGTTATACACAATTTTACCACTAGAAAATGATAACATCCTAATTAACATCAAATTAGAATGTAAAATCTTTTTTTATAATGAATCAAACAAATCAGACAAACAGTGTTAGACGAATCGTAGAAACTGATAATAGAAATCGGAAACGAAGAAAATACTAACCAGAGGGAAAGACATGAACAACCAGGAAGAAAAGAATATACCGCAGAAATTATTTTAGTTTAATTGGGCAATTAGGTTTGACATTTCATCATTTTGCATCTCTTCTACCTTTTAATTGTAATAAAGAAATACAATTCACAAAGATGGTCTCAAACGTTAAACTGGCCTAATGTCTACCATCGATTACACAAAGCCGAAAACAGTTGTAATAACTGAAAAATTGTTTTTAAAAGATAGCGAAGATGCACGATCACTTTCCAAAATACCAATACTATAATCGCGATAAATGTAACATTTGTTATAATGGCCAATTTTCAAGTTTGGTACTAAAAATAAATCTTATGATTTCCCCTATCCCGCTAATGGTATTTTGGATCCCTAGATACCGAATTTCGTTCTCAATCTCCATTACTTTACATTATTATGGACCCACACAATCATAGAATTTTATCGACGATTTTTATGCACAAAATAAGCAGAGTCAAGCTCTGTACACTCATCTACTCTGTGAATGTATCTCTATGGTTCATTACCTACGACTTTTCATAAAAATAAAATAAACGTGTGGAGCATAGAAATATAACAGATCACTTTCTATAGATCTCTATGGACGTGTGTGTGTGATAACGAGCAGTGTATAAAACTTACATCAGAGAGGGACTCATAAGGTGGCAAAGCTGCCGGGGCCGTGATGGCCGAGCAGGCAGCCGAACTCAGCTGCACCGATGAGGCGGAGGAGGACTCGTGCGTACTACTACCTCACGTCACGTGGACCGATAGAGCACGTGGCCTGCGCTGGAGGTATCCGATTGGCTGCGCGCGTGCATGCAGGCGTGCGAGGTGGCATGGTGGAGGCTGCTGTCGCCGGTTGTGGTGGAGGCGGACCCCGAGGGAGAGGTCTCATGATGATGATGGGCACTGCTGCCGGGCATGTTGGCATAGTAACTAGAAGTACAGGGGATGCCTACCTCGTCCGTATGAGGCAGACTACGACGTTGGTGTTTTAGTCTAGGTGAACAAACAACAGACCGATAAGGCAAAATGCTCGCTAAAAGTTACCAATATAATATGTAGGTATTTCAGAACTAAAGAGAATTATTTGAGCCACATAGGTCTCGAGTAATGTTTACTTTATGGCTTGCAAGTACAAAGCAGAAAAAAAATATTACAAAAATGTCAAAATTTAATATATAACAAAATGGATATTTAATTCTGAGAAATTAAGTCGATGTTGGAACGGCAATCATCACTTTTTCATAGGTTAGTAGCATATTACGTTTAGTATGGATAGTTTGTGGCGGACATAGGCTAACATCTGGCACCTTAGTATCAGACTATTCTATTTACATAAAAAGTGTCCAACATAGAACCATTCACTGCTTTTATTGATTACTGATGACTAAATTCGTTACCATCTAGGAGACTGTTTCTAGGGGTTATTACATGTAATAAACAAATAATAATAATAATACATTTAGGTACTCAAAATAAAATAAATAAATAGGTAGGTACGTAAAACTGAAGTAAATAATATGGAATGCCAACCATGACCGTTAATAACAGAGAACAATGCAATGATTGATGGAGAGAATTTCAAATATACAATGCAGAATATGCGCAAATCGATCATGTACACTTAGATGAAAAAATTACCAAGAATTCACAAAAAAGCCACACAACAGGTCTATTGGAAAGCATCTGTTAATACTAACAGAACTGAATAAATAAATAGTAAAAAAGGGAGAATGACACATCCACATACCTAGTAGGTAAATGCAACCAACAGTCTGCGATACTCATTTTGAAATAGCTTATCCACACACCCAGAATACTTGTTGACAAAAGAAATATTTCATTTTTTAAACTATTTTAATTTAATTCACGTATTTTTAAAGTATTCCTTTTTTTAAATAAAGTGCATCACTATTTTAAATGTTCTTGTTTTATCGAATACTAGAAATAAATTCGATATCTGTCTGCCATCAACGTAAAAACTTGAATTAATCCATTTCAAAAGTATCTGTAGATAGAATTAAGCAAACCATGCTCGCTCTGTATTGTTCAGCATAATATAAAAATTACATTGTTGGACATCTGGTTATGTACATTTAAATAACTCTAATCTACTTAGGAAATATGATTTTTACCAAAAAATATCATTAAAATGTTTTTTTATTTCACCTAAGTGTACACAAAATTAATAGATGCTAACATCCAAAAAAAAAACTCGAGGAAATGTGTATAACATAAGCAATTTGATAAAACTAAAGACAGCTAATTTAAAATATATGTGAAAAAACATAATAAATTCAAAACATTAAAAAATGACAAATGTAAACTGATCGATCATGTTTTTATCTTTGATTGGCATTTTATAACAATTCTCACGTTCCATGATGGAATGTAATCAGAAACTGTAAAATTGCACCAATTACCAATATTATGTAGAAGTATAATATTATAATGGTTGAGTATTTATATTTCAGTATACCTTTTCGTGATGCATATAGTTAGATAGTAAGATGGAGAAGGTATAACATATATGTACATAGTTATGAGAAAAAACAAACAAGACGAAATAACAAACAATTAGGTATCAATGAAATTCAAACAAAAATTCAGACATTTAGAAAAGCTTGTCTAACTCGTTAAGTTCTCCAAGCACATTATCGTAATATAAATAAAAATATTATGAATAACAATTTATTCATTTCTCTCCTCATGATGGACAAATTGATTCACTTGGTCTCTGATGATGGACAATTAATTCATTTCCTCCTCATGATGGACAAATTGATTCACTTCGTCACTGGTGATGGACAATTGATTCATTTCCTCCTCATGATGGACAAATTGATTCACTTCGTCTCTGATGATGGACAATTGATTTATTTCCTCCTCATGATGGACAATTGATTCATTTCCTCCTGATGATGGACAAATTGATTCACTTCGTCTCTGGTGATGGACAATTGATTCATTTCCTTTCTATCGTAGACAAATGATTCATTCATATCCCTCATAATGGTTCCTCTTTTTATGATTTACACGTATTTTTTCTATCATGATGAATAAGTGATTCACTTCTCTTTCTCTCCTTCTCCAGGTGGCAAACAAATGAATTCATCCATCTCTCATGAAGCACAGTTGGTGATTCACTTGCTCTCTCTCACACACCTCAGTCATTTGTGTTTCACTTACAAACATTTCTCACTCTGTAAAAAGATCTGCATTTTGCAAATCAAATGAGTCTGAATGTTCATTTCAAATCATCCAGGATACCAAGTAGAATTAACTGTAAGCGGAACAACATAAGGACCTTTTTACTTCAGCCCGACAAATGCCTGGAGCCAGCAAGAGTATCTCTACAGTAGAATGAAACAAATGTAGCGGTCAAAGAAGGTGAGTATGTCAAGCACTGATCACTTTGCCTAGATGTGATATACGATTATATCAGCAGTATCTACTAACTTAAGACCATAGATATTGTATATTACTTTTAATACAAGATACAATATCTATGCTTAAGACGCATTAATTTCGCTTAGTTTAAAAATCGATAACTAATCGTTGATTTATTATCTTTTGATTTTAATGTTCGCTCATGAATAAATCTATGTGAATTTCGATGAAGTGAGTGTACATATCAATTTCATTGTACTGATAAGTAATCAATTTTGCTCCATGAAAAAATTACATGCAAATAGTATTTATTATTTCGTTGTATAAAATTGAGTTAGTAAAAATGAATGATAAAATTAAGTAACCTCTGTGCCGGGATGGGTACCAAGCTATTGTGATCAGAGAACCGAAGGTTGAAAGGTCACCCGACTAATTTAAACGTTCATAGCTAACTAATATGATGCTTGATGGAGATAAACTTAAAATAACAAATGGTGGCGGACGACAGGCATGTGACTGAGGCGTCATTAAAAAGTGGGAGATTGACAGTAAAATAACAAAATAGAACAAAAATAGGCCTCAAAATAAATCAAAATAACCCCAAAAAGTCGGAGAAATCACATGTCTTAGACGAGAGGAGCATAACAACCCTTGTTATCCAAAGCTGGGAAGACTTCTGGATTTGTCAAAGTAAAAAGGAACAAATCATGGAGGTATTGCAATTATCAAATACCATTCCCATAGTTTCAGCTATAGCTATGGCAGAAATTCTAACCAAGAAAGAATACATGAAAATAATCAACACGAACATCTTTACAGACTCCAAAAATTATTGAGGCATTGGTAAAATAAATGGCAGATAACACGATCAACAACACTAACTTGAAATATTTCTCAATAATTTCAGAGGGTTCTTTTTTATCTAGTTCCGAATACAAAGATTCTACCGGGACTCCAAATTGACCAACTCTCTACTAACGCTAGTGGCTGCAACACTAATCATCATCATCTTCTTCTGGACAACTTACGGCACCGGCAGCTGTATGCGCCTGATGTCAGTCAGAAAGTTAAACAATGTCCTTGGGCTTTTGAAGGAAGTTGATGTGTTACCATCCCTTAAAAAGAAGGTGACATGGTTCTCCAATTTGGGACCGTCAATCAGGACATATATGGTGGGCGTCATCGATCGCTCCCTTCTCACAGTCCTGGCAGATAGTGCTGTTGACTTTGCCAATGGTGGAATAAACACGTCACCGTTGCCATTCTCGCAAACAAACTCGTCCCTATCAATATGCCCGTAGCATCTGTGAAGGATGCATCATGGGCTCCCAAGACGTCAATCAGCTCTGTCTATTCTCAGCACGAAGAGACAATACACGCCAACAACATGGACAGACAAGATTTGTCTCCATTATCGGCCTGGCTGGTCGGAATCTAGCGGTAGTATCAGAAGAAGATAAGGAGCAGAACTGGCACATCTCTCGAATAGACAGGGTTTTAATGGAAATAGTCAGTAGTGCGATTATATCGATCTTAGCATCCGACGAATCTACTTTCTTAGCAATAGATGAGTCCTTGGAAGTCAATATGGATACGACTACTGCCGATATCGAAATACACAAAGCAAAAGCTACAGCTCATCCTGTGAATAAAGACTATCCAATATTAAGTAAATAAATATATAAATTCATATAAATTTGTCATAAATCATGATTATCAATTTAAAATAGTAATAAACCTGATAGAAACCAAATCTGACAAATTTAATATTCTTAATTTTGAGACCCAAAAAATATATACTCAAATAATTAAAAGATAATTTAGGCAAAATATTATTTCTGATTCTAAAATGTTTGGTTAATCAGTCTTCAAATTTGATAAATAGCAACAGCTTCACCCGGACTAGCCCAGAATCAGGTTTGAATGACGGCTGATAGTATTTTGATCATCATTAAACTATAGATATAGCTGACATATAAATTTGGTTGACTATAATGTACAAAACATCGATGTAATAGGATCGGATTGGGATTTGACTAAGTGACAGGCAGCAAATTTACTTTGAGAGATCGGTTGGCAATAACTTAGATGGGCAGGCAAAATTAAGGAGCTTATCAAACTACACACAATCGTGTTTACTAACATAACATAGGCATACTTATGTATTATTACACATATATGTAGAGAGATAAAAGTATGGAAGGAAATACAACACAGAGAAATTTAAACATCCTAACAACACACGCAATGTTATAAGTCTACAACATCGAAAGTGAAAAGTTGGTTCAGCTAAAGTTCTATTTTATAAAAAAATGAGTAAATCTTTTATTCTGATAATACTTTTTGATTTATCTGACCCAAATTAGCACATACAAGCAGTGGAAGATGGATTTAGTACTGAAGAAGCAATTTTATTCTTTCTCTTTTCCCAACTATTTATTTATCATAGACGAAGGAGAAAAGATACCAAAAGTGTTTAGACTTTAAACTGATCTTGGTCTAATTTGGATGATGAAGGTAAAACAAAATACGATCCCTCTAGATCCTCTTTCAATGGTCTATGATTGGAGCCACACACTTAATAACATTGGAAAAGTATATAATGTATGTATCTTATAATACCAAATCCAGGGCGATCAAACTGCCTCATAATTAACAGCTGATCTCATCCACTTCAAAAGATGACAGGGGCCCAATCTCTCCGATCCAACTTCATACTACCCACATACACACGTAATTATCAGAAAAGAACTAAAAAGTTGCACTGAGAACGCTACCAACAAGAACATAATTATTCACTACCAAATCACAACTCGATGGAGGTACGCTCTTCGCTCGGTGAATGTAAAACAAATTATCAAAATAAAACTGTAAACGGCACTCTGAACTACCAACTACTGGTGACCAAGTTAATATAATGATCATTTAAATAATTTACTACAGAATAAAGAACTAAATAGTTGTTACCAAAAAAGGCTGCAACTTCAAACAAAGAGAGAAAAAAAAGAAATTAATAATTCGTAATTTAAGGATTTGGTTTGTTGTTTCTGCCAATCTGTGTTTTACGCGTCTTCCTTATCGTCTTAAGACTCAAACTTAAAGTTTATATTTAATTTTAAAACTAACCTTAAAATGAAGAAACCTTTTAAGAATGTTGTAATGAATAAAAGCTTTAGATTAATATCATCTTTTATAATTTCAAAATTGGTTTTAGAACCAGATATCTATAAATCTTAAAACCAACCAAACAAAAACCCAAACTGTTTTTTCTATCCAACTTTGTATGACAATACCTCCGCTAAGTTTTGTCTCACATCTTTTTTCTAATGTCTTGCATGTCCCAACAAATGTAAATATTATGGTGCTTTTATTTATACAATTCGAAATAGAATAAAGAACACTATTGTGTATGAAGTCATTCAACTCTTAAAAAGGTTAAATTCCTGCTGATAAACTAAAGAGATAATACAGAATTGCATTGTGAACGTGTCAAATAGATGTCTGGACAAATTAATCTTTTGTTAATGTTGTTGCCAAAAGTACACACCAGAACAGACTGTTCTAGAACGATTTTAAGTGCTACGTACGTACGTGTATTAATTAACAGCGAAACAAACTACACTTATGTATGTAGCACAATATTAAAACCAATTTACTTTATTATAGAGGTGTAGGTACTTAGCACAAAATAAGGCACTAAAATCAGTGTTTGCTTAGCTGGTTGCACACCATAACCATAAAATTGAAACCATTTACGTACCAGGGTGAACATTTAAATAATCTTTAATGAGATACAAATTTTTTCTATTTTAATAAACATAATAAATATTTTAAAATAAGCAGAGAAATCCCCAAAAACCATCTGATGAATCCTGTGAATAGATTATTTTAAGTACTGTACATATACCCTTTGTTAAGCACTGCATCTCCAGGAAATAGCAACTAATTCATTCTATGGCCAGGATGTACAACTGGTCTCAAAGAGAACCATAAACATTTAAGAGTACTTGCGTAAAGAGCAGCCATACAACTCCAGAAAGATGACAAACATCTCTACCAACCTCAACACAACCCAAACTGTCTTCAAAAGATCAGTATAGGATCAACCAAACCATCTAACAACAAAGGGAAGGAAACACCAAAAAAGAAACACGAGAAAGAAACAATCATCATACTTAAAGCCTATAATTATAATTAAATTTCTATGAGTACAGATGGCTCAAGGATGATAAAGAAGTTTTCTCAATGACTAGATAGTTTTGTCCACCCCATTTATAAAACCACCAAGGGTTTATACCTACGCATCCCCTTTTCTAATGGACAATCTCTCATATTGATATCAAATAATAAAACATAGATATGCAAATAGATCACAGAAACAACTATCAAAGGTCTTTAGCTATTGCAATCTTTGAGACTTGCTACTACAAAATGCTTATCTCTGCAGCTATATAAAATTGTCTAAATCAAATTTGTACATTAAATTTTTTTTTCTGAAAAACAAAATTTCAGAATCTTTCCCATTTTTATTTAAAATACCAACCAGGAATTCATAACTTCAAATTGTTTAATTGTTACCAAACTTCTTATTAGTAAAACAAGATCACGAAGAAAACAATAATGTTAATCAAAATACGTAAGGCAGTTTTAAAGTGGTTCGAAGGAAAATTCAAGGCATTTTAAGAGATCTCAAGAAGCAAATAGTACAAACTTGTTTTTACCTATCGAATTCACATAAAATTCATTCAAACACCACCAGGTCCGTAGCTAACGGGGGGAGGCAAGGGGG
>JAUYWI010121038.1:0-10336 GCA_034780595.1 Parotoplana pacifica
AGAAAATAATACGAATTCTATATACGACAAAATTATAACAGTCTTTCATCAGGGTGGTCAAAAAAATATATATAGGCATTTAGTAAAACTAGGCTTACACGTGATGCCTGAAAATCAGTCAATTTGTGAAAAAGCATTAGGTTTAGTTTTTGTTTGTAAGTAGACCTAGGTGTCTACTAAAATAATAAAAACTAAACCTAACACTACTGTTACCTATTTTTTTATTCTTTTGGTAGACATCTAAATCTAATACAAACAAAAACTAAACTTTTTCTATGTAAAATGTTATACATTCAGCATAGAATAAGTAATAAAACCATGGAATCTAAGATTTATTGCCTGTACTATGCTATATAGCTAAATATCCAATTTTTACATTGAAATACTCATTTTCATCAATTTTGAAGGTTTATTATCACAAATTGGTGTAGGGATATGACTAATTATGAGTTTTATTATACGACTGTTTTGTGACACATACGACTACTTAAATATTACAACTTGTTGTATACGACCAAATTATATAAGACATTTTACATACGACGATTTTTTGTATGCTAATTTTAGATACAACTAATTTCTATACGACTTTTTCTATTTTACGACTTTTAGAATTAAATCCGTTGCCAATCTAGCATAGCAACCAGCTATCTATGTAACTACTAATTAATGGCACACAAAATGCTATATTTTAAGGTTATTTGACCTTAATTACTTTATCTCAACATTCATTTGATATGCTTTTTCCTTAGGGACCGTTGCTAGGCTTGCATGGCAACAAGCAATTTTTTATAACTATTATTTTTAAAGGTATTTAATTACGTGTTAACCTTAGCTAATATCATCACGTTTGCAAAGCAACCACAAATTATGTTTATAAATTCATGAGAAGAATGGAAATTAAAGAACAAAAAAGGTCAAAGTGTGTTAGATCACAGACACCACAAAAAGTTAAATCATTATATGAATGTTATTGTCTTTTTAGATAAATGACATTTTAGAATATTGGAGCTAAAAGACTGAAAATAAGTACTACAATTCAAAGAAAAACTAAAGCCATTGGACATCGAACACAACATTTTGACTTTGTTAGCTCTTTATCATTTATCTAAAAACACAATAACATTCATATAATCAGAGCTAACACCCAAAATTGATTTAACATATTATAGGGTTTGAGCAGACACACTTTTGACCTACTTTTTGGTCTTTAATTTGGAATTTATCTCACATGGAATATTTCATTATAAGATGTATTTATCACATTTTTACTAAGAGTGTATTAGCACTAGTTCTTATAGTATCTACAAAATTAGAAAACCGCAAGTAACCTGGAAATACGTTATTTATTTTCTAATTTAAAAAAACTGAATATACCAAAGTAATATATATGAATCTGTTACTTCCTATGTGCTCCATTTTTTAAGAGGTCATGTTAATTGCGGTTTTCTACAATATGTGACATATGCTCCTTTTACATAAAAAAACAACTTAAACTTTTCTCACATTGTGAACAAAGTGAATTTCTTTATATTTCTGTACAAAATTAAACCAAAACTTTTATTTTACATTTGAGGTACCTAAATATGTAAGTTGGGTGTTAGGCATTGCCTATCTGTGAGATCTTATGACCAAGTAATATTCGTCTATAAAATGTAAATTGTGGATTGAATTTCAAAACTTGATTGAATAAAATCAAATGTTCAGTATTTAATTAAATAACTATTATTCATACACATTAACTAAACCACTAGCATATGATTTTCTATAATCGACAAAAAGTTATAAAATGTAAAAAATTCTTCTATGTATGAAGGTACCAAAATTTTGTCAAAATTATATTAAAAATGTACAACAGCTGTACATACGTTAGTAGGTACTGTAACTCAAAGATTATATATATAAGATGTTTAAAGATATAGGTAGATTTATCTCTAATTTTTTAGGAGAAGAAATTATATTTCAGATAATTGACATATCACCTTAGAAGATTTTTGACAAAGTTTTGATACGGTATTTATTATTGACCATTATAAAAATACAGAAAATAGGAAGACACAAAAACGTATTTTACATAATCACTACATATCATGTAGGTATTATAATGTTAATTTGTTCTATCTAATATATCTATTGGCGGTAGGTATGGTGTGAAAGCAATCCTTAAATTTTTTCATTTCTGTTAGCAAAGACAGGAACATTGACCCTGTAAAATCGTACATTTGCTATATACATAAATACTAAACTCGGGTTGTTTTAATTACAATATAGAGAAACCAATCATCTCAAAAAGTATTATCTTCTACGTTTTCAGGGTGTGTGTAGACACTACTAGTTGTTTTTGGTTACAAATTTTGAAATTTAAAAAAGATTTTCTAGTTAAAATAATTAAAAGATTTGTTAACTTTAGGACCCATTCACACAAAGTAACATGTTCCATATCAATAAATTATACCTTTTTTTGGGTGAACGATCATTATGTGCACTACTACAGAGCGAATCATAGACATTGGAGGTACATACCGCATCAATGAACCAGAAAGTTAATGATTTCCGCTTCTTATTCTCCTGGACTCGAACCGGGTACCTCCTAATCCGTAGTCCAGAGCTCTACCACCAACGACTGCTCAGTCACTTCTTCTCTGGGGGTAATGGTCTTGAGCGGGGCATAAAAGATCTTCTCAGTCGAAACAACGGCTCCGAAGAGCTCCCGTCTCCACATTGTTCCTCCTAGGCCACTTGATTATCAAGGGTTCAGCAGTTTCTTCCTCACCGCAGTCTGGCGCTTTGCCAATCTTTGAAGGTATTGTTTCAGCAGGGGGCTAATTTGCCAGAGATTGAAACGGTCCTCTCTCTTGACGTCGAAGCTGACAAACTTAGGGATGTTTGCGAAGGTACTTCTGTACCATAAGGAGTGGTCCCTTAGCGTTTTCTATAATGGCCCCAACTTCCTCGTTGTCGTCAATACCGCAGTGAGACGGAACCCACTGACATTTCACTCTGACATCTGGATTGTACTCCACGTCTTTGGCTCTCAACAGCAGCTGGCTCGAAAAAATCCAGATTTGTAGAACCTGCGGCCAAAAACCCATACACCCATCTCCATCGCAACCAGGTACTGCAGAAATTTTGCAGACCTCGTCGAAGTCCCTCAGAGAACACCACGGGAAGGCGTCTGCTTTGTTCCTCCTAAGCTGGGCGTATCGTTTGACATCCAGTTGTAAACCTCTGGTAGGTGGCCTGAATATGACCGATGCTCCTGATAATCTCTCAGTTTTTGCGAGCATACCTGAAGATTTTAGGTGAAGTCACCTCTTCTTCTTCATTATTTTTGGACCGTTTCGCAAGCTGCACACGGTGTAGCCAGTACCCATCGGTCACCACGGGGGGCGCAACACTTTAACCGGCAATAGAATAGACAACCTCTTCACGGTCCTTGGGCTAAGACCACTTATCAGGCGGGTCGGAGGTGGGTTGTCTAGTCCCTGAGCACTTTCGGGACTCTGTCCACCAAGTAACTTAAAGTGTGTCACGACCAGGGCTCGAATCGGATACCTTCCGACCCGTAGTCCAGCGCGCTACCACCGGCTGCTCAGTCACCTCTTCTTGGACGATGGGGCGACATTGATGCTCCTTACATCTGGGCAGCCGCCGAATATCTATGGTACAGTGTGCTAACCACTTGGCTGCCCATTGCTTGTGTTGCATTTGGCAGTCTGAAGTTTTTACTGAGACCCCTATCTCATAAAAGAGGCAGCATCCCCGGATGCACCTGATGCAAAATGAATAATAAAAATCTTACCCTGCCCTGAATGAAACTGGGTAATTTTCTACATAGCGAATCTCAGATATTTTGGTCCAAGGGGAAGCCAGTGAGTACGTGACTGCACTGATTTTCTATAAAATTGTTGCATGCGACATCTAGCCGGCCAAAACAAGAATTTAAAAGTTATCATCGTTTTAGATTGGACTTAACAAAACAAAATGTTGCTTGATGTGAATGGGACCACACACTCGTTGTGGTTTTTCTATAGGTAGACGAAGTGAAAATGACTAACTTTTTTTTCCTGGACTTTTTTAATTTAAATAAAAAGTATAGAATTTATAAAATCATTGGAAATTTAACTGCTAATTGTCTAATAGTCCAAATGTCTCTATAGTGAAATAAAATCAAATAATATTCTATTAATCTGAAATGAAAGTGTTATGGTAAGTCATATCATTTTCTTGAATACTTCATGAAAATTCTGGGGTACCATCGATTTAGTGAGTTGTTTTCAGTTGTAAAACTAAAAATAAACAGAAAACGTAGTAATAATTAGCTAAATTTAAAATAATCAAATTGATACAAATATTTGTATATAATAATCTTGGTGGGTACTAGATAACTTTGTTGGTAAATAGTTACCTCCCAAGTTAAGATTCAGTTAGAAATAATTGTAACAAAAACCAATAGGTAGTAGCCATAATTATGCATTGTTAATAAACTTGATATCAAACAAACTGTTTGACTATTATATAAGCAGGGCTAGTTCAGAAAAATGTAATTCCCAAAATTCAAAAGCCAAACGCACCATTTTTAGCGTGTAGTATGTATGATATATTAGAATTACATACAACCAGTTCTTTTAAATGTTTTAAAAATATCCACGTCCAAACATAAAAATTTTCTAAAGCAATTAAACTTTAATATTCTACTTACAAACGCGGGAATCAATTGATTATTTTATTTTACAATAACCATTATCCCATTTTGGTTTTAATATTACTCAGAGTTGGTTTATAACTTGATCTACTTTTACAAGACTGATCTAGCAATTCGCCATAGTGGTTTCCAACTACTACATAAAGATATTATAGTAATAGCAGGTAATAAAATTCTAACAAACTAATATAGTTTCCTTTACATAATCTTCTTGTTTAGGTGCCTACGAATGATTTTATCGCCTCGAATAGGTTCTTGTATGTTGTTGATCTTTATGTTTATCAACAATGTCTGCACATATAATGCTGGGTATGGATTTAAACAAAATATATGCCAATACGCATACAGTTCAGTACCTACCTCACTGCTGGTAAATATAAATTACAAAGTGGTCAATTACTGTGAAGGAATATATCTACCAGAAGTTCTTAATTTTCTTTAAGTTTTAATTCAAGAGAAAAATAGAAGGAGGTTGATTTTTTTAGGAATAAATCTAAATTCAATTTATGAAAACGTTTCTCATCAACATTTCGCTATCTAAAGTATTGACTCACTGTAATTGTATAAATGTTATTTATTATGCTTTTAGATATGAAATTAAAAATATTATAGCCAACAACACACAGTCAATAAAAGTTTGGAAACTAAAGTCTACAGTAATTTAAAGAAAGAGTAGAAGTTGGACATCTAACAATACCATAAGATATTGCAATTTTAACTTTGTTAACTCTAATATTTTGGAAATAATGTTTATCTAAAAACGCAATAACATTTACATATTTTTATAGAGATTTTAGAAAAATAGGTATTTTTTGTGATCTTATTTTATCTACCCTACATCTTTTTATTTAATATTTGTAGCTAAAATCGTTTTCTTCAAATAATTTTACTCTATTTAATGTATCTATGTATATTTCGATTTGCAGAGCATCACCAGGAATATCGTTTTAGTTGATGCATTTTACTCTAAATTAAAAGATAGAAATATATCTCAGTCTACCTCCTATTACTAA
Organism: Parotoplana pacifica; assembly: GCA_034780595.1. Taxonomy (NCBI): domain Eukaryota; kingdom Metazoa; phylum Platyhelminthes; order Proseriata; family Otoplanidae; genus Parotoplana; species Parotoplana pacifica. Next base: position 5,719 of record JAUYWI010121038.1, read on the forward strand.
ATTGTTTTATTATATATTGCTCCATTTTCTATAATTGATAAATCAGTCATATTCTAACAGCTTGTCTCTTCCAATCAACCTCAAAACATCTTTGCATGAAGATACAATGAACATTAAGAATGCGAATAATATAAAGAACTGAGAAGGAGGAAGTAAATTTACCAAACTCAACGTCCGGTCTGGAATCAACAGAAAGAAAGCTCACTAATGTGCGCGAAGACTTCAACATATGGTAACCATAGAACCCGAATTTGTTTAAATATGATCTAAAATATGCGTATCAGATTTGTAATTTCAGGGGACACTAGCATTATACCTACTATATATAATTGAAAGAAATATTATAATTTATTGTTAATCATTTAGAAAATGTTACTTTTAAAAATAAATTTATTATACGGAATAATTTTGATAAAATAGGAACTAAATATCTTCTACTTTTTTTCTTTTTATGCTAAATTAGCAAATTTTCTTTACTTTTATGCCTTGATATGAATAATACGAACATTTTATATCTGTTCAGGCAGTGATTATGCCTGGCTGATGAGGCCCCAATAGACCGAAACAGCTGTACTTGCCTATCACTTGCGAGTAATATGAATAAGTAGTATATTTTTATCAAAGTATACCTGTTTTTTATTATTACTCTTAAACACTAATAATCTACTAACATTTTTCTACTATTGATAAAACAACAATGCTTTCATTAGGAAATCATACTCCCGTAGATTTATTGGACTACAAAAATTTATTAAATACTTCAAGGATCCAATAATGTCATCATTTGAGTAAAATTTGTCCAAATGGTTCCAAATTTCATAATTGTCTAGTGACATGACAAAAAAATCAAAATACATATCCGGGACTAGTGCTAGGGTACTGCAAAAGTTTTTTTAACAGTATTGGATTTCAATTATTTTGTTTTATTTTATTAAAACATGCCGTTTTGTAAAAAAATAACCCTTCCTAAGGTCACGTGAGGGCCCTCTGAAAATATGAGGTTCAGCCAAATTTTACTTTTTGCAAAATGACAATTTTAAAGCCAGATATTCATAGAATTGAATAATATTTGGTAGATATATTGTAAACGCTCCACTGTTTAGACAGGTTACGGATTTTTAAAAATATTGATTTTGTGACCAGAGTACAAACTGAGGGTAAAAAAAATCGACAAACTTAATTTTCTTAATTTCACAAAAACTAACGAACAAAGTTTCTTCAAATTATATAAAAATGTTTCCCTAGATGCTTAACAACTGTGGAAAATTTGTAAACCTAGACGGATAGTTGTTTTACTATGTAACTTATTCATTTGACCTAAACGTTGTCAGATATGGCCCCACCCTCTTAAGAATCCATGTCCAAAATCCGATTGGCCAAAAGTTGCGGTTATGTAAAATAATAAAAAAACGTTAACTGATTGCGGCACTGGAAAGCAAATTCAATGTCCCATAACACACATGTCCAAACTGGAAACTGTTATTTAAGCCCCATGTCCACAAAAATGGTAGGCTCGTGCTTTAGTCATCCTTGTCCAACATGAGTTATTTTTGTAACTATAAATTGTTCAAAAACTTCAATACCAGTTAAAAATTAATCGGATTTTGTAACTCCATTTTTTGACTTTATTAGTTTGTAGAAGCTAATCTACCGCAGAATTTCTCTTTTTAAATATTCTTTCTTAATTTTTGTTCTTATAATTACATAACTAATATTTTTTACAAGCAGCTCCGGGCTTTTTGACTTTTTATGTCAATAATTGCCATAATTAAAATTCCTATATTTAAAAGGAAAAATTAAAATTTATCATTGGAATGCCCAAATAATTGGCACATCTTTACTTATCTGATATGCACCAAGTAAAATGGTCATGACATTTTCCAAAGTCAGAAATTGAGGTCCATTGGTTTGGGGCCCAATTTTTTCTAAAATTGAATTTTAAAGAATGAAGTCATTCCAAAATAACAAGTAATGACCGAATAACTAATAATATGTTATTTTAAATCAATTAGAACAATTTGCATTTGAAGAAATTTACTAATAAAGAATCAATTTTTGTGGAGCTGCCCTAATGGTGGACCATAAGATCCAACAATTATAAAAGTAAAATCCTCAATGTTCTAATTGTACATTAATCTGAGGCCTTCCTAATTCTAAATCTCAACTTTGAGCTATGTAGTTCGGATAATTCGTTTGCATTTTAAGCCATTTAGGTGATTTTTAGCCAAAAATTCTATTAATCAATAATTTTTTAAATATTTTTATGGATTTATGTTTACTGGTCCGTAGATGTTACCTCTATTCACCAAATTTGAAGTAAATCGGACACACGTTAATATTTGGACCTGATGACGCTATCAGCCGCTAACTCGCCCCCCTTATTCATTTTTTTCATTTTTTCCAAGCCACCTGTGTACCCACTTTTCAACCCCCGTTAGCCACGACTTACATAAAATTAAAAACGTTATCTACCACGGGTTAATTGGCCAAATCGATGATTGTTTTAAAACTGTTTCAGATTAGTATTTTTAAAAATTACAAATCAGGTTCGATTTGTATTTGATTTCTAATAAAAATATATGAAACTATCACATTTAAGGAATCGTGTGCATCTCATTCTACGTCAAAATTAAATTTTTGAAAATATAAAAAATAGAGATAGTCTAGAATTAATCAATGCAATCGGAAAAATAATCTTAGAAATCCATTTATTTGTTGACTTCCTATTACAGGTTATAGTTCTAAGTCTACGTGTTCATGAAGTATATTCTTGGTAAGACCGAGGTGATATTGCCACTTAATGGACATGATCAATATTTTTCACAATTTTATTTTGTTATACCTGAACTGCATACAAACAGCTTCTGTATGCACCAGAGCCAAAAGTCCTCACAAACCCATTTTTTGCATTTGGGACATAAATACCATTCCAGAACAGTGGTGTCATAGTCCTCACCATAAACTACAAAATATTCCTTCTTTGCGTTTGGATGTCTAGTTTCAAAACACTCTCTAAGGGGCTTCATTGGCACCTTAATAGGTTTGGAAGTTCCAGAAGTTGATGGTTTGCAAAGCGTCTTTGCTTGTTGTTTGACAATTTCATTGTAATTAGGCAATACTACTGAGTTGGGCTCTTCAATGTTCGGAGTTGACTCGTAATAGCAGATTCTTCATTTCGAAGAGTTAAATTAGACTCAGAATCAGAGACAAAGCATTCTGAAGGTTCAAATTCATTTTTATGAACTGTATTTTTTTATGATGGATTCCACAATGATCAGTTGAAATTTATTTCTCATTTCATTCCATATGTTGTAAAATATTCAACAACTGGAGCCTGTTTATTTTTACTAGATCTTCACTTTCTTTTTTTAGTGAGTCATTGATGTGTGCATCCAATGACCCTCTTTCACTGGCTGTTAGCTAAATCACTGACCTTTGACCAATTTCAGAAAGAACAAACTGACTTTTATTAGATAGACTAGTGAGATATATATCATCTAAATTGTAGTGTGCACAGGTTCAAAGTCTTTCAGCAGAGGTATAATTGTGTTAAAATATTTACAAATTCTGCTCTGCTTGAAGAAAATCCTCCTGGTTTTCTCATAACCAAGCTAGGATTCCTTTTTCTACAACAATAGTACCAGTCCACATTGGTCATCTGACATTTTCTCTAGTTTTCTGGCATGGTAACCTTTCTGTATACTTACTCCAAATTGATAGGCTATTTTTCTCAAACTGACAACAGTAAGAGGAAAACCTCTTTTACCTTGCTCTAGATACTTTGGAGCAAATAGCCTCTTTTTCTGGGAACCCATGTTTTTGCTGCTCTAGATATTGCCAGACCCTCCAAACAAGCCCTAATAGCGTTTCCCATTTCTTCTTTTGTGTAAATTTTCCTTGAATTAACTTTTTAACATATATCCTTGGCATCTGACATTTAAAATAAATATACATATGTAAATTTAACATTTGCATACCTATATCATTAAATGTAGTTAAATATATAGTAATTATGTTAAAATTCAGGTTTAAAGGTACATAGGTATGTGTAGGTACTACATGCATCATATTTACTGTTTATTTTTAGTGGTAATGTTACCCCTGTGTTACTGGCAATGTTACCCCAATATTATATTAAAATTCAAAACCTTTTTTCTAAGTATCTGAACAACAGCTATTTTAGTCAATAAAAATAAATAGATATTCGTGTACTTTAATATTAGGTATAATCAGTAAGGGACAAAAAGGACAAAAATGGAATTCTGCTAACAAAAGGATGATATATTGAATCGGAGGAAGACATACATAGAACTCTACAACAAAATGAATAAACCTTCACAAAACGATCTTCAACTAGAAGAAGAAGAAACTGTCAATGACGACTTCAGAGGACCATCATCAGTATTTAAATGTGAAGTTGAAGAAACTGTTAAACATATGAAGACCAAGAAAGCAGAAGGAACTGATGGAATACCAGCAGAACTACTTAAATCCCTCAACTCAAAAACTATGAAAATTCTCACCGATATTTTCAATTCAACGTACGATCAAGGAAAGTGGCCAGAAGATTTCTACAAAACAATTATGGTACCATTAAAGAAGAAACCAAATGCAGTAG
>JAUYWI010121049.1:0-10335 GCA_034780595.1 Parotoplana pacifica
ATTTCTACACAAAAATAGATAATAGAAATTCTTAAATTTTAATTATTTGCTTCAAACATAGAAAACGACATTTTTTTGAAACACCCTATATTTTATCAACCAATAATAACTGTAAGAACACAGTCGTGACGTACTTAATTTTCGTGAATTCAAATTAAGTCAAGAACGGGCTAGAACAGCTTTATGAATTCGCCCCATACTTTACATGAAGATAAGTTTCCATAGACTAAGACACATCTTTAATATTCAAATTTGGGTCAAGTAGTATGTTTTTGCCATAATATAATTTATCTTAATTTGAACAATTTGGCATCATGATCACACGTCTTTTGGGGGAACCTTCAACTTAAAAAAAACTACTCAAAAGAAAAGTGCAAGTTTGATGAAATATATAAAAGGATCATCTCTACAAAATATATAATTTTAGCAAAATCTCTCCCTATCTTACTGGAAGGTCCTAGTAAACAAAAAACGACTCTAAGTTTGACCAAATGCATTTTTATAGTCTACACATGATCCCATTTCAGAAATAGTATGTCCTTAAAATGAGATCGTAGCTCTTCGACAAACATTTATTGATTTATTTTTGGGCAGGTAAGCACAGTTTAATGTACCAGAAAATAGTTTAGGGGTGTCCCATTTTCTAATAGGCGCATTTACTTATTCCATACCTATTTCCCCAAATCAGAAACAGACTTTTATACTCATACATCTATAATATTTAATTTCAAGTAGTGAATTACAGTGTAACACATAATAAATATGAAATGTGTACTAAATTAGTTTTATAGCAATAAAAGTCAAAACATCAAGTTTTGTCATAATATACGAGATAACCATAATTAATGATTGTCTGAAAATTGAGATATATGTAGGTACATAAGTCACCGAATGTAGTGTCTTAATCGTTTAAAATTTCTACAACTTTTAACCGCCTGGGATGTTTCCATGCTAAGCGGTTAACAATTTGTTTCAGATCGATCTCCATGCCATAGTGTACATGCATTAAAGCCAAACCATTCATTCTCTCTTGAGGAGACATGGTTGAATGCATGTATGTTTTCAAGAGACGAAGTTCACTATTAGAGCGTTCATACTCGCAACTGGTAACACCAATTGTATAAACAATTTTTAACATCATATACATATTTGGGAAGTCAATTGAGTTACATAATTTCATTGCTTAGCCGCTGTGTCAGGCAAAGATGTAGTATTTTGAGATTTCTACTTTTGGTACCACACTTCCAATTCTGAGCGAAGACCTGCAAGCGATGGAAGATCATACTTGTATTGGGAGACGAAATCTTCCAAATCAGTACAGCGGTTCTTGCTCGTCTTTTTCACTAAAATGGAACGTGGTATCAGGTTTATACCTTGAACAGTTATCTGTGCAAAAGAGGAGAATTTTTCGTCGAGTTGTGAGATCAGTTCATCAAGGTAAGGGATAACAAGGACTCGTTTGTAGTAAATCTCAGGTGAATCGATTTCGTTGTCGCCCACATATCCTAGGAATCGAAGGAAGTATACCAACACTATCAGCCAATGCAGATGCCTCTTGAAACCACTAACTGAATTTGTCATCCACATTAGTTCGGGCATCAGCCACAGTATTCTTCACAAGAGATATCTTGGAATAAGCACAGACAATATCTTCACTCCGTCCTTGAAGACTTCGACTTAGTTATCCATTTCTGGAGGTTCGCGTTTCTCTTTGGGAGTAATTGTAAAAAAGGATAACCTTTTCTGATGCATCAATCATATTTCTAATTAGTTGCTGCTTACCACACTTGCTTAGAGCCAGATTTATGCAGTGATTTACTCAGTGAACATATACGCTAAAACGGCCCTCTTAAGGGCCACCACATTTTGATTGATGCAAAAATAACATTAGTGATGTTTGTTTTACATATTGTGTTAATTTAATGCCATTCCCAAACAAATTAAGAAAGCAGTTAACTTTAAACATTTCAAAACAAAATTATTGCACTTGGCGCGTTTCTTTTGACCGGGGTTGTATAAATCGGGGATCAAAATCAACAGCTGCTATTAGAATATGTGATGAACATAGTGATTTCAAGCCAAAATTCAGCGTGTTCTGTGACAAGGCTGTGTGATGTCGCCTGATCCTGTTGATCTTTATGGAGAAATGATATTGCGTCAAATAGAACAACTAAATGGAGTACATGAATAAAGGTGGCCAAAATGTTACAAATATTTATTCAGTTGATGACAACTGTGCTTATTGCTGACTCAGAGAAAACTCTAACTAAACAAATTGAATGTAGTTGTCAAAAGAAGTGAAGCAATGGGATTAGAACTGAATGTTAAAAAAACAACGGAATGAATGAGCATCTCTTTCCAGCTGAGGTAATGACATCAAACAAGTACATACATTTGAATATTTAGGCTATATTATCACATCTAATGGAAAACACGATCATGAAATTACAAAAAGAATAGCCTTGTCTAAAGAAAGCCTTCAATAAGTTGGGTACAATAATAATGAACAGAAACATGAATCTAGAAACAAAAAGAGAGTCTTGAAGACGTAAGTATGGTCAGTTCTGACATGCGGGGGTGACTGCTGGAATATTTGTGCGTTCTTGCAAACAAAAATGGAAGCCCTGGAGATGTGGTTTTTAAGAAGGATGATGAACATATCATAAACTGAAAGAAAATCAAATCAACAAGTACTTCTTACAGCTGCCAAGACTACAAGATCATTATTGAAGACCTTCAGAAAAAGGCAGATGAAATCATTAGACATGGTGACTTAGAAAAATTTTCTTTACTTGGGAAGATTGCTGGAAATAAAGACCGTGGTAGACAAAGAACAATTTAAAGGCTCATTAACTGGGCCACAGAAAACATTACTAGGAATAACCACTTCATTCATGTTGCTACAGATAGGAAGATGTGCAAGTTCATGGTCACCAATGCCTGCAATCATTATTTAAAAACGATTTGGTGTTCTCAATAATTTTTTGGGATATTATGGACTATTTTATTTATATCAATATATCGTTTGCTATATTTAAAAAAAGCCATTTTAATGAAAATCCATTAAGCATAACAAACCTTTTATGATTAAACCCTTTTGGGCTCTCAGACTCTAGCTACATATATTAAAAGAATGTTCAAAGATATTTCAGGGTGGCACGATGTGTTATTCTACGTTTTTAACATTCTAAAAGATTGCTAATTCTTCCATTTTGTTTAGTACCATCGTTAACCAATCACGATAGAAAATTCCAACAATTTGTGTTTCTGCATCTACTACAAGTAGTATGATAAAATAAATAGATTGTAAGGGGTAACGATTAATGATAGTCAAATCACCAATAGTGGTACAGTGGCAGACATCTTAGTAAAGGTATTAGGAAACATAAATTTTACTAAGCGCAAATATATCTAGGGAATGTCTAACTCTCTCATTCAGATAATTAACATGATGGAGGAGAGGAAACAAGAACAGCTGGAGTTACTAAAGGAATACAAGGTTCTGGATGATCAGCACGAGAAGAGAGGAACCAATATGGAGGAGCTCTCTCAAGAATCAGACACGCTTTCTCAGGAAATTGAGGTAATGACGTGGCTGATGGTTTCAGCCCGTTAATTTTACGTGAAATTTCAAACAATACAATTTTGGTTTAGTTAACGAAGCATTAATGCAGTCAACGTTAAGTTTAAATTTACAAATCAAATTTCTTAGGTAGGTATCTCTTCTGAGACAGTAGAAGGGCCAAATTCTCGATGTTCTTGTGACAACTGCGTATTTTCGCCTTTGTTTCAGCTTCTCTCTGCGGAGAGGGAGGGCCTGCTAGAAATAGACCGGATGGTGACCAACCAGCTGGACTCTGTGCATTTGGATACCGAAGAGGCCAAAAACAACTTGTCAACCGCCGCGCGATCACTGCGTGACATTCTCCAACTGGTTGTAAAGCTGCCTACAATGGAAGAGGAGAGTGCTAAACCCGAGGACAAGGGCGACAATGAAATGGAGGGGGTGCTGCACAACCTGCTGGCCATCCTGAAAACTGAGCGTCAGAGCGAGATGGGTTCGAGGGCCGATTCCTTGGGCAGCATGGACTCGCTGAGCTTCGTCTCTGACATGTCTAAAAGGTTGGTCACAGCTCGGCTGAATATCATTTACAGCAATTGATCTTTCAATCCTTAGTGTTCTAAGAATCACTGAAAACTAATTGGAAAATTTAGGCTATTCGAATATATCAAACGTGTTACAAAAACGGGTTTACTGAATGTCAGTTACATCCAGGAAATTCCCTGATGAGAATTAATTATACGTTACTTGTACGCCATTTATATGGAATATGCAGCTGTCTCACTTATACGTGAGCCGTAAGTAATTTATACGCCACTTATACGCAGCGAATAAGTACTTATATTCAATAACTTATACGGCACTTATACGGCTTTTTCATCAGGGTGGCCTCTAAACAATTTTTTATAATCCAGTCATTTAAACAAAATATGCAACATTTAAAGTGCATTTTCTATGCAGCTCGATTATCACGTAACTGTTCTGTACAGAAATATATATACTCACCAAAAAATATTCCCATAAGAAGTGGTAAAATTATCGTTCCTAGCTCTTACTCGTTCATGCAATTTGTCTAGAAAATTTAACGGATTGGTCTTTTTTTTGATGTTACAATTTGTTGTTGTTAAAAATTTCGTAAAATAAAATGTTTTTGTTGTTGCTGCAAATAGATCTAAAATCATATAGTACTTACAAGTAATATCTGTAATTTTGACAAAATTAATGTATCTATTTTATGAAAGTCCATTTCCCATGACGTTGGGACCACGCCTTTTTAAAAAATAAGTAAGTATTAATAGACAATAGCATAATTTTAGGTCAATTGTGTAAAATGCAATTTAACATAGAGAGTAGTATAAATAAGTAGTATATTTTTATCAAAGTATTCTGTTTTTTCTATCATTACTTTTAGCACATATAGGAACCACAATTTAATTGCAAATTTTACCATTTTTCTATGGAAATATTTTTATGGTAATAAGAGTAATAATAAAAACAGAAATACTTTGATAAAAATATACTACTTATTCATACTACTCGCTATGATAGCCCAGGACAGCTGTTTCGGCCTTGTTGGGCCTCATCAGCCAGGCATAATCACAGCCTGAGCAATATAAAATGTTCGTATATTTCATATCAAATCATAAAAGTAAAGAAAAATTGCCAATTTTACATAAAAAGAGAACAAATAGAAGATATTCAGAAGAAAAGTATTGGAAGCCTGTTTTTTTATTAAAAGGCACTCACGCTGTCAAAGCAGGTTCAGGCCGCATAAAATATCATTATCTCATTTTTATTGATGCACCTAAATAGACATTTTTAAAGTTTAAGATCACAAAACCTATGCAAAATGTTACACGCATATTCTGTACAAATTCCTATTTAAAAGTGCATACTACAAGTACATTTTAGAAAAAGGTGAAGGTCACCTCTACTACAAATAAGGAGGAAATCAGAAGAGAAAGCCACTGGCATGTCGATCAGTTGCCATGCTAGCAACTAAGGCCAGTCAGTCATTCAATCAAGAAATGTCAAGTAGAGGATACCCAAGCACACATGGATGTCCTTATCTTGACATTTGACGGATGACTCGGCTTGCTGTAAATTCTTCTGACAACATTTTGTTCACATTTCCAGCTGGTCACTGCACTGTTAGTAGGTTTTTGTAGCAATTATAACAATGTTAGGTCTGTCTACCTTCAATCCAAATTGATTTTCCAGTGACAAATAATTGAAATACAGATTTCTATGACCAACTTCACTTGTCAAACTGATATCACCATGTTCAACGAAGACCACAAAGGGGTTCATTAAATCATTTCTTCAGGAAATAGGATCACTTTTTCTCTTTTTCAAAATAAAATCACATAAATTATAGGTACATTATAGTCGTTATATATGAAGATGGATCTAATAGGTCTTATTAGCTTGAACAACAGAGATTTTTACTTTAGATTACTGAAATACTAAAATAATTTTTACCGAGGCTGTCAGAAGTTTTAACCATTTTAAACAAACTCGATAGTTAGCTGGAGTTCATTGTGATAATTCAGAAGTTAGAAAAACAATACGTGCTTATTAAATTCATAAAAAATTATTCCTATACCTTAATATTACTCGCAAATGGTATAGTTTGATAAAAATATACTATTTATCTATATTACTCGCAAATGATGGCCCAGGACAGCTGTTTCGGCCTTGTTGGGCCTCATCAGCCAGGCATAATCACAGCCTGAGCAATACAAAGTGTTCGTATATTTCATATCAAAGCATAAAAGTAAAGAAATTAGCAAATTTTGCATAAAAAGAGAAAACGTTGAAGATATAATCAGAAAAAAAAAGTATTGGAAGCCTGTTTTTTATTTTTATTAAAAGGCACTCACGCTGTCAAAGCAAAGTAGGTACTGGCCATTTAATGTGTTTACGAGTAATAATAAAAATCACAATCCGGTACCTTAGAAATGAAAATTAATACGTACACAATTATTAAACATTATCTTTTCTAATAAGTAAAGGATGTACAGCTACAAAGTGACTTTGAAAAAACAATTGAAAGACTGTTTCAAATTGTAATTTTTAGAAAGAGAATATCTAATTTCATATATAAATATCGATTGCGAGTTGCAAATTCATTTCTCTACGAGTAAATTATTTACATAAATATTATTTATGATCCAGTAAATTTTATGTAAACAATGCAACCACTTAATTGGCATATTGTATATTGGACGTTAACCGTGGCATACGCATCCAACTTTTGGGTTGCAAAAAAAAAGATAAAACTAAAACCCTCCACCAAACAACACGAAATAAATTTAAGAAATTGAACATAATTCATAAACATCAATATTAGCCGGATATCGATCGGTATGCTAGTCTCAGCTATACAGAACAGGAATCGAACCCGGTACCTTCTGATTAGCATGCTAGCATTCTATCCGCCGGGCCACAGACATTCACCATGTTTATTGGCCAGACTGCTCGCTCCAGATTTGAGACTTAGTTTCTCTCTCTCTCTCTCTCTCTCTCTCTCTCTCTCTCTCTCCCTCTATCTCTGTTCAGCATTGATGCTTGAAGGCGGGGTGTTTTTAGACATTAAACTCGGCACCATTGGGCTTTATAAGTACAAGTGATAAACATGGATGTCGGTTGGAGTGCTTGCGAGCTAAACAGAAGGTACCGACTTCCAATTCTGCTCTGTCATGGATAAGGGGCTATTACCCCAAAAATGTTATAGAGATAACTTGTCCTGCTAAATTGATGTTTATGAATAATACCTTTATAGTTTTTTAAACTAAAATCAATAGTTCATTAAATGCAGCTTTATTTAACCACAGTATGTGTTTTTCTTATCTCAATAAATCAATCTGAATTATTTCTAGTTTTTAATAATTATTTAAAAGTTACCTTTTGTAATTTTTTAATCATACATCTAATGTTTACGGTTCCTCGAAACAAGATTTTGAATTTATTAAATGGATGTAGTTGTGTGTTTTCTTTTTAAATAGAAATAAAAGTCAGTATACTATCGAATGCTTGCGACTAATACCCCATTGACAGCAACATGTTAATCTAAAAAGAAAGACAGAGATACCTACCACAGCTGACTCTATAAATTGTGTGTGTTTACCTTAATGTGTAGGGATATATTTCAACAAGATAATATATAAACATGTTTGTCAATAATATAGCTAGGTATAATGTAATAATACCTACATAACTGTGTTAATATTAGATAAAATAATATCTATTGATTTATTTAAACCATGCTGCGCGGGAAATACAAAACAGAGTGGTATAGGATAGACAATTTAATTTCCAAACGTAGTCTTATCTTTTGTTTATACCTACACATATAAAAAAAAAAATTTTCTAGAAAAGCAAACAGTAACTGGCTCCATAGGAAACCATTTCTAACAATGCGTCAATTTAGGAGAAGATAAATTATATAAGAAGCGACTTCACAGCATCCCACGTCATAATAAAATTGTCGAATTCTAATTAAAAGAGTGCACCTAAAGACAAGACAAAGGTTATAAACATTTAAGTCTCCCTAAAACACCCCTAATAAGATGTCTATCAACTGCACCATTATCGGGTGACCAAATCATCATTTATCCTTACCTCCACACAATCTATTTATTACATCATACTACTTGTGAGTAGCAGTGTCGGACTATTTATTATATATATAAATTGTTGGTGTTTTCTATCGTCATTGGTTAATGATGGTCCCAAACAAAATGGCCGAATTAGCACATTTTTAGTGCATTTAAATCAAGGGCCTTTTCAATTATTGTTTCACTTTAATAAAAAATTCTTTGCCGATAATCTCTAGACTTATATACAGAAAGATATGCAGAAAGATAAAAGCGTTCATGGCGGAAAATGTGGTAAATCTATGTAGCAAAATGGGGTACAGCCCAGTTCTATAACTTCGAAAAAGACGAACCAAATCGAACACAGCAACTGGGATACTTCAAAGAAAGATACCTAGAATTCTCCTTAGGCAACCCCGCACTGGAAAGAACGAACCCTAACAGAACCTGAAGGACTTTCTCTGTAGGATAAGTAAGGCCCGTTTTCCAAAAAAAAGCACCAATTGTGGAGAAGACCAGGTCGATGATGATTGCCACATGCTCGCTTATCAGAAACATCAATCGAATCTTCTAGGATGAAGTAACGCCGCACAAGTTATTGCAATACGCCCACGCAAAACCCTTGAGTTCATCAGGGGTATCGACCGTCTATCCGGAAGTCTAAAACTAGAAGAAGAAGAAGAAGAAGAAGAAGCGTCATGCTAGGATATGGCGCACGTCGACCAATGCTGCGTTGTTGGATAGCCACCAAGTAGTTAGCGTACTGGACTACGGATCGGCGAGTACCCTGTTCGAGACTATAGGGTTCCGAAAATACTTTACAAACCATTTTCCATAGTATAATAATGTACAAAGGTAGGACTATAGACTGCCTCATCACCTAATTTGACAGCGGGCAAATCTAAAAAAGCAATATTCTTAAAAATGATGCAATATTATACCAACCAATGGCTAATTTTTGTTATAATTACGTTACAAATTTGTTTTTCTTTTTAATATTTTTCAAATGAAATCGCAGACAAAATCTATGGATACACTCCAAATTTGTCAAAGCAAAGAAACGAACTAATCAATTCTATCAGGAACCTCACTAAAATTAGTCAAGCTAGTCCAAGTAAATTTTCAAAAAAAATGATAAGATGATCTAATTTAAAGACGGTAAATTCAAATTTATGATTAAAGGTGATGACGTAGACTGTTTGATGTTAGAAAATATGTGATAAATGAGCAAGCGAGCTTAGCGCTGTGCCTTACTAAATCACGATTTATGCAACACCTCACTCATGCCATCCATGGTGACTATATAATTGCAAACCTCGACATAGAATAGCCTTGATGCCATAATGACTATGTACTTTTGAACTTAGGTGTGGCAGGGACGTTGATACACAACTACCCAGTGTAGTTTTAGATGAGACTAGTTTTTTTTTAAAGTGTAATGACAGAGACTGTTGAACAAGATGTCGCGTCATTTAGTCGCAGACCTTTACCCACGAAATGGAGTGTCCTGCAATTAACATTTAAAAAATAAGTACCTACCTATATACAGATTAAGCGGTTAAATTGACATAAACGTTTCATTTTTCTTACTTGAAAATCATTAAGGGTATGGATAGGTACAAAAAGTACTTTTTAAATTAAACCTAAATATTTGAATATTAATTACAATTTAAAATCATTTTTTCGATTAAAGATCGATAATTAACTTGATTTGTTTCTTGTTTAAAGATTGCCAATTAATTGCATTTTCCCTCGCTTAAAGATCGCTAATTAAAATCATGGTGGTTCTCGTTAAATAATAAAAGTCGCTAACTAAATTCATTTTCTCTCGCCTGAAAGATTGCTAATTAAATTAATTCTTCGCTCAATGATCGCGCTCAGAATCATTTTTTTTAATTTTGGTTTCTCGCTTATGATATCACTCAAATTCACGTTCTTGATTAGAAATCAGATAGATCTGTTTACTCGTTCAAATCAGCTTCGAAGAGATCAACTATTTTTTATAAGACATACCCTACATGTTTCTATTACGGTATAAATTGCCTACATACAACCACAAAGTCACGCATCATAGGAAAAAAAAATTATGAATATTTATTACGAGGACTACGTGAATACCAGGACGCTCAACTAGGCTTTCAGTGTTAATTTTACCAAGAGGCTGATTTTCAAATA
>JAUYWI010121060.1:0-10335 GCA_034780595.1 Parotoplana pacifica
ACAGGGCTCGACATGATGGCCAAGACAGGCTTATTCTGATTGCAGCATCATGGAGAATGACAGTTTGGGTTCAGACCGTTCAGAAATACATGATTGTGAATATTTAAAATGAAAACTTATCTGAATACAATAATTATTTAGAATTCAATTAATTGCAAATGTTAACATTTACAGTAGAATTATTATGTTCTCTTAGCATTAATACATAGATACCATAGATACATATATGTATGTAGATGCCATAGATACATATGTAGATACCATAGATACATAGATACCATATTAACTAACCAAATAAGAAATTTATATTGCCTAATGTTGTATTGTGAAATTCTTCTTGGATGCACTAAATAGCCTGCTATTGTCGATCTATTTTTAGCATTCTAAATTTAGGTTCCAACTTGTGCAATATCTAATGATTGCACCACATACTGCAAACCTACCTAGCTTCATATAAATACAGGCTGACGCACGACTGAAAGTATAAGCAAAGATTATTATCTGATTTCCACCGCTGAACAAATCCGTAGACGTTCTTGTTTATATAATAATGGTGCTTAAGCAGTACAAATCCTTTAACTCAGGCAATACAATTCGCTCCAATTATCGGCACAAACGAACACGAGACAATTTGCTTGTAATTTCAGAGACCAAAAGTGGAAGCAAGGAAGGCGTAGCAAGAAACTTGGGAGGAAATGAAAAGTGAGTTGATTTTAATATAATATTTGAAAATAATGTATATAAATTCCGGAAACGTATTTTGAAAAACTGTGCACATTTTTGTTGAAAACAATAAGAATTACGAGCTTTTTTGGTTTCTACCACCTAAAGGACTAAATGAAATTAGTGATTTCAATTTAGATATTAGAGAATATAACAGCTCTTGTGGCTATAAATTCTTGATAAATAGATTTGTGTAGTCGAAACTTCTATCTGAAATTGAGTTATAATCATAAGCAGGTACTTATTCTACATCATAAGCTTATAATTATTATAGTAACGCTGAAATATGATCTTATTGCATCAGAATGGCATACCTAAAATACTTGTTAGATAGTTTTTAAAAATGGGGGTAAATATTTTGTCTATGAAAATTTCAAAAGAACCTTTTTGACAAATAGAAACTTTGGTAGAAGACAGTTTAATATTCTCATTTAACTGGTTAATTTTATTTGAAAAATTAGTTATTTTCTCAAGTACCTACATATATGTTTTAAAACATATTGCATTCAGCCCAATTGTAAATAATTAAATATTATTGATTTTATCTTTTAGCTTTGAGTCAACCGTCAGCTACAGTACAAACAAGCGGAACCGTTGGCGTTTAAAACAAGAATGGTCTCAAACTATCAAATCAGTCGACAAGGAAGATGTTGTAGTTTTACAAGAACGAGTCCAGGGTAATCCAAACTCTTCAAATTGCACCCATTTTGTGACAAACCATCAAACGCAAGACTTTAAGAAACACAGAAAGTACAAAAATGGCGATAGTCTATTAAGAAATCAGCGAGTGTCCGCAAATCTGCCAACTGATGGTGCTGATGGAGATTTGGTGGCTGAAGATGCCGACAAACCACTGACCAATATCACATTTTATACCGCTGCTCCTACCTCTAGTGTCCTGGCAACACGTTCGTTGAACAAGAAAGGCTGCCGGAAACCAAACGGTATGCCTCGCAGTAAGTGGTCAGATGTCACAGAAGCATTTGAAGACGAAATTGACTCTTATTATGCTGAAGGTGACGTTGTTAACGATGTTGATGCTGAAATCTTTTACGATATTTTAGAAGACAGTTTAGAACCAATTAAAGAACTAGAAACTACAATTAATTCAAAGTTTGAAGTGTTCGCTAGTATGCCACATACAAAACAATCGAAGAAATCAAAACGTAAAAAGGTAAATCAATCCACTTCCTTATTTGAACACATGTTAGAAGAAAATTCATCGCTGTCCTCAACTTTCACCTCACCAAACAATGCCGAATCTTCTATTGAAATTATTGATCAAGTATGTATTTCCAGTTACTCCATAGTGTTAATGAAATCTGAACTTGATAATGTTAATCTGAAAGCTAAATATGGCAAAAACTTTCTTGAGTCCGATACTTTACCGCGTCGAGTTGGAATTGATTTATCGGTGGAAGTTGCTTCGTTAATCGGTTATGCAAAACCTGTAACTCACCTGGCAATGCTCGTCATAGAAGAATTGAATATCCCCAATCAAATTAAAGAATGGATAAATTGTAGTGTTACTCTTAATCTTTGTATTAAATCGGGAATAAGCGAAATTGTAAACTTAATTCCCAATGAACAATATTCTCTTGACTCTCTTATCGATCTTATATATCAGACAACGAAAAGTTTACCTAAAGATAGTTTTGATTTTGATCGGTGTAGTGTCCAACTTTCATTAGACTTATCGCCGTCCGTGAACAACTGTATTGGAGTTGACCTATTAGTTCCCGCTTCTGTTCCTACTGAAACATTTGTTGACAGCTCTTCAGTTAGCAACGGCAGCTCATCAATTACCGTTGGCCAATTAGCTGATGAGCTTTCTGACAATCAATGTGAAATCTGTTTCGATGTATTCGGACAAAGTCCAACCAAGGAGTCGTCCTCTCTCCAATTAATCACATGCGGTCATCGATATTGCCGATCTTGCTGGAGACAACACCTTCTAAGCAGCATTCAACTTGGTGGCAAACGGTTTGTTTGTCCTGCGCCCAAGTGCTCCTCAACGATCGATTTGGTAACCTGTCTAAGTTTGATTTCTCTTCGCCTCTATGCAATGCACCGCGCCGCCCTCATGAATATGCAAACAAACATTTGTTGGTGCTCCAATAAGCACTGCGGGCGTCTATTAAAAATTAAAAACCACAACCACAAAAAGTGGACAGTTCGGTGTAAGTGCAAGCATTTGTTTTGTAGTTCTTGCAGTGGATCAGCTCATTGGCCATCTCCCTGTGAAATAACGGAGACTTATGTTAAAGAGCTAACATTTAGAAATGATTTGATGTTCTGCAGAGAGAATGTGGACACTGTGGTGGTTAGAGGAAAGCAGTGTCCTTTCTGTAACAAGTTTATCGAGAAGAATGGTGGCTGCAACTATATGCTTTGTGTTTGTGGTAAGGCTTTTTGTTGGCATTGTTTGAGATTAAATTCCGATCATCATGGACATGTTTGTACGTCGACATCTGCACGAGATGTTAATGCCGCACCACATTCAAAGTACACATTAACAAGTGATGATGACAATTGGAAAACTAAACCATCCAGTCCTCTGAGATTTTACCAAGAAGCAGTTGCTCTACGACATCAACGAGTATGGGGTGTACCAGACCGATTAAAACGTGACAGAATTCATGTAAATATTCTTGAATGTCTCTATCAATCATCTGGACAAAGCAAAGAAACGATTCTATTTTCAGAATCGTTTAAAAATGATTTAGACAATAAAGCTTCAGAAATTGTTGAAGCAGTTTATGAAATTCGACGTATTTTAGAGTACATTTATGCCACCATGTGGTTTCTAATCACAATCAAAACTCCGGTGTCCCAGTTTGGAAAAATCCAGGATCTAGCAGAAAGAATCAATCTCTTAAACAGAAGATTGACAACACTAATCGACTCAAATGGAAGTGTAGCGAATGCCGATCAACGAATTGACAATATTTATCAAACACTTCACCATAGTTCTGGTTTGATTAAATTAGCTGATCGCTCGATTCAACTACTTTTTAAATCGATCAATTAATGAATGTACTAAAACTACATCTACATGTTACGTAAAGGTATCAAATAGGAATTTTATAATTTTATAATTAAGATTATTTTGTATAAAATTGTTAAAGTTTGAAAAATAAAATCACAAGATTAACAACAACTTGGCTATTATTTTGTCACACCCTAACTGGATTTAGGTAACAGAAAAGTAAACACAAAGATTCCATTCATGATACATTTCATAATTTGTAGCATTTTACAAATTTCAATATCAATTCCATTTTAGTACCGACGCTGGAATATCTTGTAAAAATGTATCTCAAAAGGCTCACTTTCTACCAATCTACCTAACATTGATGTGTTGTGCAGCTTTGATAACATTGGAGTTTTTGGGCATCCTTTTTACTTATCATTTATACTTACCTACCTACTTAATTAATTTCACACAATTTTCTGCTTCATGTCAAAACTCTGGTTTACTTCTCTATCGGGGAACAATTCAATTGTAAGTATATCAATACATTAAAACAACTTTCTTTAAGCCCGATTTAACAAAATCATTTTCAACTCAAATAAAGTTGTTTATAAGTTTTTATAACAAAAGTTGAATTTGAATAAATTAATTTAAAAAGTAAGAATGTAGAAAAGCTATTTAATAAAATAAAGATCCTGATACAGACATTTTATTATCACTAGATTACTGACCGATGACTGTTTCTGTCCTTCGAATTCAAATAACATTGTTTGAAAAAATATTTATCTGCTATTTTTAATATTTAGACTATTATGAAACCATGTTTTATAATTTTGTTTTAAATCTATAGATAATATGTTCTCAAAAAACGCGCAGAATCGATAAAAAGCTTTGTCTCAGGCAACAGAATAAATATTTAATTTAGTTATTGATATTTTATTATTACCAATATCTCTAGAATTTGTTAAAATTGACAATATCAACAGAAACAAAGAAATCACTATGCTACTGATGAATCAAAATTTGGGTATTTGTCTAAAAAATAGAAGAATTTCTAGACTTTTTTCTCCAAGATTTTGCAAGCTAGCAGCTAGCATCAGTCTTTAGCCTAGCTATTCTATGCAAATTGCATACATTTCTCTAATTTGCTGCATACTACTGTTTGACTAGCAGCTCACTGACGACCATTACTTTGTTGAAATGACAGTTATGACATCACCAACACTGAAACTTTCATTTGCATGGAGATCGTCCACTAACACTAGAACTGCAAAATTTTTCTGAAAAAATAAATACAATATTTCTTTAAAGTTTTTCTATCCTTTAATTTATATGAATAGCCCAAATATAACTGACTGCCATAAATAGGTAAGCCATTAAAAAATATATAAATGACATTTTAGAAATAAATGTAACTGGGCTTTCCATCACCGATTGCTTACTGGGACAAAGGACCCCCATTCCAACTTGAGATAAGTTCCACAAAGTAACACATTATAGGGGGTTCATTAATAATCAGAATTTTGAGCTGAGTTGACTGAAATAAAACTTGAGTCCACGGCTGTCTGCCATTAATTTATGCCTCAAGTAGGCACCAAGAGATGATTTATTCTCGAAAAAGGAAATTGCAAGAATTAAGGAAGTAACAAGAAATATAAGATTACCCAATGAAAAGGTAATTTTTGTGCAATACTTATTAACTTCTGCGAATTAGACGGAAAATTTAGTTAGTTTTGAACATTAAAAAATGATTGGAGTGACCTTGACAAAAAGGTTAATGCATAGACAGAAATATGTGTATGCATCAGAAATGTTCAAAAAACTTGCTTAACATATAAATATTAATCCTCATAGTTGTTACAGCTTGTAGTTAAAAAATACTGGTACTTTTTAGCACCGTCAGAGTCTGTCTAATGGACCCCCCCCCCGCGACAGTGAACGAAGGGTTACTAAAGTGCTGATCTGCCATACCGTCTCCGGTCTTATTTTATTGATTGTCCTCAAAGGTTCTGTGTCGAGATTTCCGGAATCGGGATCACGCTGCACTATGGGACATCGTTTGCATCCTGCGAATGCCTTCAAAAACAGAGACATTTATTTTGAAATAAAGAGAAAAATTTAATTTATTATCAAAAATATGGAAACTACCAATACAATAGTTTATCTAATGAAATATTTTGTTCTATAACACATTTGCTGTTTTTAGTCATTTTTTAAAACTTTCCACTACCTACGTTATTTATAGATATTATTTAAAAAATGATCAATCAAATAAAGTGTATATTCTTCAGCTTGCGATGTTGATTTACTAAATTGTATGCCAACCTGTTCTATTATTGTGCAGCAATCCACAAAAGCCGTAGAGAACAAACAAACAAGGAACAGGCAGTTTGTTAGTTTTAAAACTTTTACATGGCCGGCTAAAATAAGTCCGTCCATAATCTTTACTTATAATAAATCACTCAAATTTGTAGAGGAAAATCCATTAGAAACTCGACTAACGTCTTGGATAGCACTTTCATTTTTTGTTCTTGCGACGGAGTAGTGACATTTGTGTCGAACAACACCTACTTTTAATGTAGTTTTGCCGATTTTGAACCGTTTCCAATTTTCTTCTGCTAGAGCTGGCACCCCAGACAAAACCACATTTGGACGAAATCGAAGGCACATATTTAAAATATCTATAGAAAACAATAGTGAAAATCGTAAAACTTATAATGCATATCTATTTTGCGGTCTGTACTGGCCCCAATACCTAAATAGGAGGTCTATAGGAGGCCTATAAGATGGTTAGCCCTGCCAAAACAAATTCCAAAACTTATTCAAATAAATCTGGTTAGCTGTTTATATTATTGATACGGCTCTAAATTGACATTATTCAGTAAATAGGCATTTCAGTATATAAATCAATATTCAGAACGGGCTATTATGTATGATTTGAGGTGTTTTGTAGGCTGAAAAAATCAACTTAGGAAGAAAACCACTTATCCAATTTTAACCAGGTCTGTTTTGAAATACGGGCCTAGGCGTAGTACAACAATGTAAAAATAATCATATTGTAGGACGCCCTTCATACATAGTGAGGAAGTACATTATACACACGTTTTCAGATAATCTTTTTTCCTTTCCTTTTCAGAGTGAAAACTGTGGTGATTAAATTACAGACCTGTTTGCTGTAAGATACACATTAGTTTTTTTGTCCATTCGTTTGATCATTTAAAACTTCTAGAATTTGACTTATATTATGTAGTAGGGCCGACAGTTATCAAATTTTTACTTTTAGACTCATCATTCGGCATTTTTTAAAGAGTTGAATGCCATTTTTTTAGAATTATATTAAGGAGCATAATATCTTTCAAAGAAAAGAACAAATTTGTAAATATTTCTTTTTGTTGCTGAGATATTTAATATTATCGATCTGTCAATGATGTGTGTACTTTGATAGTTTTGCTAATTAGTCTAAATATACATACATAGTTTGTTTTAATGATATTTGGTTGCTTATAGACAACATTTGGAGAAAAAATACGAATTTGATATCATAATAAATGTGTGTTTACTTAGGAATACCAAAAATAGAAAACAGCAATGCATTTTAGCCATATTTTACATTACAGCCGTGTGTACATTTTAAATAGAGAGACGTCAGGATAAATTAATCGTAAAATATATGTAGGTAGTAGCTATTGGCATTCACGTGCAAGGGGAATAGGCTGTTTGTATCGGCTTGCATGAGAAAGAAAGAGATCATTTTATTTTTGAGCAATCATTAACCTGTTAGAGGATAGGTAATACAAATCTTCGTGTTTAATTATATGTTGAGATTGTAGAGCTAACAAAATTTTAAAATACTAAAGGTACGATTATTAGTTTTCTCTAATTTGCGCTCACATATCTTAAATAATAATTTAAATTCATTTACTGAAATGCCTATTTACTTAGAGCCATACCAATCCAAATAATAGCTAACTATGTTTAATTTCATTTATTTGGCTGAGTAAACCATCTGTTGGGCCTATCTTAGCCAATCAATTTCACTTATTTTTGTTAGGAAGTTGCGCCCGAGTTTGACCATGAAATTGATGAGATAACCAATCTATGATTTATTAATTTATAAATAACTTTTATAATAGAATCTGTTCAAATTAAGAATAATTGTTGATTTTTAAAAGCTATTAAAAACTAGGTACTTTTTGTATTTTTATTTAGTTAAATGTTTTAATAATAAAGTTTAGTAATATTCAAAATTGGGCGAAACATTTTTTAACACCCTGTTTTTTGTAACTAAATAGGTAACTTTTAGAGAAAACAAAAATCAATTTTTGGTTAATTAGAAAACCTTGTCATACATTGTATTAACGTCAGATTTGTTCCAAACAACATCTATCTGTGTAATTTGATTCTGTTTTATTATGCCAAATTTCTGTTAAATCGATAAAGTTTCGTTTTATAATACTAACACATGTTTCTCGTTTCTAGGCGGTTGCTAGGGTGTGTCATCAACAAAAGTAAAATGGACTTTTATAGCACCTCGGACACTTAATGTATGTGCCAAATTTCATTCAAAATGGTAAAGTTTAGGTGATACAGAAATAAAGAAAGAATGTAGGAACAATTTGAGAAAAATGGCAAACTTTGAGGATTAATAGCTTATAAAACTACTGAACCGATTTCTATGCAATTTCATCACATGATTAATATGACAAATGTCAATCTCTTAACCAAATTTGATTGTTTTAGGAGCAAAGTTATCCAAAGTTTAGTCCATTTTTAGAAGTGCCATACTACTATGGCAGGGCTAGCTAGCTCGTAGAGCAAATGGCCTATTGCCATAAATAAAACGCTTTCCATTTACAAATTATAAAATATTACTTAATATTAAAATGTACCAAACTGAACAAATCCCGTGTTTTCTTCTATTTGATCAGATAACCACTTTAGACTTTCGACCGATAAAACCAGAAAATGAGATTCGGCAGCAAATGAAAGAAGACCTGTAACAATATTGTAATTTGTAAATTAGGATGATAACATAAAGTACCTAATGCATGGGTAAATATCCAGTAGTAGGTAAATTGAAACTTTAATAATTACGTCACTTATTACGTCATTCATAAGAATTAATAATTGATTTGAATACGTAACTTACCAGTAATGAACAGAGTGGCGCAGAAGTCGCCCCGATGGAGATATATACAACATCTGCTATTATAAGATAATTGGGGAATTTTCTGCGACGTATGCAATCCATAACTTTTCTAAGCATATAATTTATTCTGATGTGGCGGTGTTCCATTTGAGCGGAGCGGTAATGTGAACCGACACAATTTGCGATATTGGTCCAAGGAAAATCCACATCGGATGGAAGCTACTCCTGTCCATAATGATGCAAAAGTGATGGTCTGGGCAGAGATATGGGATGAACGTTTACCAGGACCATTTTTATTTGGACATTCTTGGTGTCTATGATAAATGACCTTTTATTGGCGGGAACCTTCAACGCCATTGTGCATGGATTGTCTGAATCATGAATTCAAAGATAAGTGGATTGGTGGACGCGGTGTGATCGAATGGCCACCACTTCGCTCACCAGATTGATCGCCTCTTGATTTCTTTTTGTGGGGACATCTGAAGTCCGTCGATAATGTTGCCAATGTCCAAGAAATATCGACGAACTTCAAGAGAGAGAATCCGATTCGATTGTACCAATATGCTTACAGTGTTGGAACATCCATCTGAAAACAAGGACATTAAACTCAATGGTAAACGATGCGATCACCTACCGTCATAAACATGTACGTTTAGTTTTAATTTAAGAGCACATTTTGTATATATCTCTTTGAGCCGCGACTTCTGTGTCACTCTGTACAATATCTGTGTTTGTACCAGTGGTTTTAATGCCGATAAATAGCAGCTCTATGAGTGTGTGGAAAGTAGTCAGGGTTCAACTTGGCATTAAATGTTTTTTTTTCTACTTGAGAATATTTCAACAGCATCCGGGAAGCAAAGTTACCATCACCTACGTACAAGTGATATAGAATTCTTGTAAGTACCTTGCAAGTAGCTTAAGCCTTCGTTTACTGGAAGGTGTCCTTTGTACCCCTCGGTTCTAAAATTACTGTCATGTTTTAAAAACAAGTTGTAACGACTTCTATGAGAATCAGGTAACATTTATAAGTATTCTGAAAATTTCAGATGCATACAACAATTTGTGTGTCCACCATCAAAAAATTTGTTTTTAATTTTCAAATCTAACTACAATTTTAAGTTAATTGACAGTACTTAACTATCACTCATCGAAATAACAGTTGTTTATTGCAAATTATATTATAAAACATTTTAAATAATACATTTAAGTTTTAAACCACAATTAGCAACAAGTTCTTAATCACAGTACATATGAGCCATTGTTTTCTATTATCGTTTCCATGTGTTGCATCACAGCTGTTAATGCCTTGTTAGTGCGCTGCAGAGTAGATTTCGACAATCTTTTATCAAGACATTTTCCAATATCATCAGCTGAAGCACGTAGTCTCTGCCACGAACCACGTAGTCCCTGCCACAAACCACATAGTCCATGCCACAAAACACATAGTCACTGCCACAAAACACATAGTCCCTGCCACAAACCACGTAGT
>JAUYWI010121071.1:0-10335 GCA_034780595.1 Parotoplana pacifica
GTTCCCTGACAATTGATCTGTATTTTTACATCAACCTTTTATGAGACTTTTGCTTGTTATTATTATTTATTTGTTATAATTTTGCTCATTAAAAATATTCTGTATGTAATCACATTTTTATCTTCTTTACAATTTGGCCGACTTAACATTTCGGCCGATATTAATGATCTAAAAGTCGGCCGAAATGTTAAACTACGGCTTTTAGAAAATAAAAATTATGAGAAGGTAATAGACTATTCTCGTTGTTTCATTCATATATAGACATCAAGATTCTAATGGACACAGATTTTTATTTTCTAATTTTGTATATCATTGTTGCTTCATTTATCTCTTCATATTATTATTTATGCAGTAACGATACTTTAGCATTTTTTGTTACTAAATCTGTGTTACTAGTTCATCATTATTTAATTGAATAAGTCTGAATAGAAACATTATTTCTTTCGAGTTGGAGTACTGTGTCACACCTACTGAACCCAAAAGTATAGATCAAACTGACTAAGACAATACATCTTGTAAAACTTGATGTGTTGATCTAATCTTTATCATATGATCAATTTGAATTGCAGAATAGACACAATTCATCCAATTAGATTTTTGAAGTTTGAAATCATCGTCTTACGAACACGATTGCTTTGTGAGAAGTCCATTTGTTCAAATATATTTATAGCTGGCCTGTATAATAAAGTAGTTAGCTCATGGACATTCTTATTAATTAAAGAGAAAAGACTGTTTTGAGTGTATTTCAATTATTTTATGGTGTGAGTTAACTCACTTTTGGCCAATAATATTATATCACAACGAATAGTAGATATTTACAATTATCAAACATGTCATTGTATTAATAAATATGAACACATGCGTACAATTTCACAGATACATCCCATTAACGTCTATCACCTTTTGAAAGTAATCAATGTGATTTCTATCGTTATTGTCCAGCATTTGTGGTGCAAGTGGATTTAGAAATTTTCGAACTTCCTGCAAATTATCCAAATTTTGTTCCGTCTTCGAGATTTCATATTTCGAAACATATAACGATCCTGTAGATATAAAACTGGTAATATGTTTCTATCAGCCTGTTGCCTATTACATAAGTACGCTGCGTGATACCTCTGCTTTGCCAAGTTTGTATCAGCCTGTTGCATCACTGTGCACTTAATGAGTACGATATCCATTTGGCTACAACACTTGTAGAGCCAAGATCGTCATTGGTAATGGTAGCTACTGTTGTTTTTGATATTTTTTATCTTCCTGTGACAGGACATATGATCATTTTAATCAAATAATTGGCGTATAAAATCCACGTTTCACCAGATTTTTAAATTCTCTTTTGGCAACATTATGCTTAATATCTTAATCTTCTATTATAAATATATAAAATGTTACTTCGATTGAACAAAGCTAACAAGTTTTAATAGATCTCCGAATATAGATAATTTTATTCTATGCAGTCATTGGAAATTCACTTTCTATGAAATTTTGAATTATAAGAAGAATTATTCGTTGATCGGAAAACTTCAAATAATATGCAACAAGATGTGTGTACCATTATCTATGCCCATGTCCATAAAGGATTGTCCATGTCAAATAAAGAAATTCTCCATGGATTCATCTGTATGAAAAGGTAAAACTCAATGCATAAAATATTAGTTGTATTCTATGGATTGAAGACAATTTTAATCCTCGGCAGCTGGTAGGCAATTTGGGAGTTCGTTGAACTACGGATCGGGAGGTACCAGGTTTGAGTCACGGTCGTGATTCACTTTAAGTTACTGTGTGTATATAGTCCTGAAAGTGATCAATAAAGCTACACCCCACCCGATATGGAGATAGCATTTCCTCGGAGTGCCGCTACTGGCAGACGATTTATTCTATGCATCGATCATCAGTTTACTATTAAATTAAAATCATGAATCAACAAATAAATCGGTGTTTTGCAAAAAAATACAATAATACTGGCAATTAGAATTACATTTTATTAGAATTATTATATAAATAGCAAAAAAAAATATATCCAAGCGATATTAAGTAATTCTCCGTGACAATCAAGTAGTCCATGGTTTATAGAGCAACAGTTTATAGATTGTTCTATGCATGAGAAAGTATACTTTGTTATCCATGCATAGAATAAAACTCATATTTGCTTCCTAAAGAAATTTATTGACATTTAAAATAAATTGAAGTTAATTAGGTGTTGATCTTTTCTTACAGTAGTCCAACTCTAAAGCGATCGCGTTACATTTATATGAAAACCGTAATGAAGCAGTGGGATTGGCTGTTGAGGGGTGCGAATTTTCGAGCTTTAATTTGTTCACTAATACGATAGACATAGGATATAATCTTTATTAATAAGTGTTTTATAATACACAATAAGTCAATAATAACTAAATGAATGCATAGTAAACAATGATTATTAATATGAATAGGGTTTATGACGACAAACAAATAAAGTGGATGCGATGATAAAGGAAAAGTAATGACATTAATGTTAAAATGATTTTAATTTATTGGTCGCTCTACAGAGGTAAACATGTTAAATGATATGTCAAAACCCGGTCGCTGCGCTAATCGGTCTCGCGGGGAAGTTGCTTTTGAGAGGTCATTTGAAATGTAAAACCAGTCGCCTTAGCGGGCTGGTATTAGATAATATTATACCAAAAAATACAACAAAAAAATATAACCTATGTAATTATATATTATTAATTATTTTAATGTATCTGTTTTAAATTATTAATGTTCTACAAGCAGATGTATAGACTATAACCGTTATCACTCATTTTTCAGTTTATTGATTCTTAATTTGAATATCATATTATTTTAGGAAAACTTTAGCAAAAAGCGCCAAGACAGGTAAATATTTGTTATTATTAATCTAAAATCGGTTATTTAACAAAATAAATACCAAACAGATTCGTATCATGTTGAAACTCAATTTTCATTATTTTAGGATTTTTGCCTCGGATATAACAATCAATTCGATTAAAAATGTAAATTCAAATAAACAATCAGATGCAAAAAATAATTTCTTTATTTCCATTCACCAATTTTAATAATTAAATAAAATTAGTTTCGTATTCATTCAGTAAAAATAAAAATAAAATGTTGGGCTACAATAATAAAAAAAATCAGATAAACTTTTTGGTCTGTAATTATAAAGATGCTCTTTATACTAATTTTAAACAATGAGTTTACTTTGGTAGATTTAAAAGTAAAGACCTCCCGTTGTTTACCAACTCTATATTTTTCCCATAAATTTGGTAGTCATAAACATAAAGACTACTTTCATCTTTCCTGTTTTTCCCATCTTTCCTGTTTTTCCTATCTCTTACACATTAAAAAAATAGTTTTTTGCATCGAATAATACTGCCCCCTGGTTTTAATTTTGCTAAAATTGCTAAAATTACATACACTACTCTGTAACATTTAGTATATCAGAGGCAAATCAATGGTCTTCCATCTTTATTTGTTTTAAAAATTTATATTTTTGTTGATATTAATGAATCTTTCCCAGGTAACTATGTACCGAAGAAATTCCAGATCAATACATCCAAGGCAATTGTAAAATTCAAGTAGGGCTGGGTTCAATATAGTAAACACAGAATAAATACTACCATTTTCAGACGCAGGAAATACTGTACTAGAGAAAAACCTGTAGAGAAAAACTTGTATTTTTATAAGGGCTTAATTAATTTTTACTTTATGGTTTTTACATAGGTGATGTTCTTAGAATAGAATAATTTGATGCCAATGATTTCTAAAATTAATGCTAGATTTATTCTACATATTGATTTGGGTGGAATTCATTTGACAAAAATGTGATTTGATTTTTCAAAAACAAGACAAGCATTATGTTACAAATAATGTATGTGCATATATTTCACTTTCTTAAACATGCCTTAGTATTGAAATGTAGGTGCTCTACAGAGTCACTACTAAAGGAAGTTAGCACGCTTTATTTAGCAAGTGTACTATACACAAAACAGTTCCGGTCATCCTGTACATGATGTAGAATGAATGCATATAAAATAATAGGAGAAAGTAAAATTCCGGTCTCTAATCTAATCGAGAATGCATGCCTCAGTAAAAAAAATCCAGCTTGCGAAATACCTTCAAAAATGCTCATCTGCTTCTTGTGATTGCTGCATCATCAGTTTCTTTATTATATTAAACTATTTACGAGTGGCTTGACCACATTAGCTCTTTCACTATCTATGCACCTCAGACCCCTGCCCTCTTCCCCTTGGACCTGACATCTCCTCCCACACATGCCCTCTCCCCTCAGACCTTCTCTCACCATCAGTCATGCTATCTCCCCCATACATGCTCTATATGCCAACTCCTTTCTCCTGATCACAGGCTTTTTATTGTTTTTATTATTTCTTGTCCCAAGCATTCGCCTTTCTTTACGGTTTCTCCCCCGGATCAGGAAGCAGGCATGTGGGAGCCATTCAGGAAAGGAGTCAGGTCTTTGGGGAAGTCAAGTGTGTGAGGTCAAGTGCAACTACATGTGTTCAGCTTTTCCTTACCTCAGAAAAGATGATGAAAGACGGCCTAGAACCGAACCATTTGCATCAGTCATCGTGCACCTATTTTGGATTATGGATCCGATCTTACAACTGATACTTATTTCACTAGCCAAATATCTCAAGCTATAGAAAACAAGTCTGCTCGGAACTATTCGGAAAGATCTTAGAAAAAATCGGTCCACGAACTCCTAAATAACGACGATAAGTTGCTCCCCAACTCTACAACAACAGTACTTCAAGAGCAATACCCACGGCGTACAGATGCAAACTTCAGAGTCGTGGCTTTACTTAGCATGCTTCAGTCAACAGTAAAAATCACAGCCAGTGAGGAAAAGAAGCCCCATGCAGTTGTCAACTAAAATTTGAAAAAAAGCGGTGTGAACACCTTCGACCAAATGGGCTGCTTATATTCAACTAAGTTTGGAACCCGTCGGTGCCTTCTCACATATTTTTTTAATATAGTAGATATGTCTGCTATCAAAGTTCACTAAGGGTTGAAATCGAAAGTCACACGCCGGCAATTTATCTTGATGCCTGCTGAAGAACTGACAAATGCTACAGCTGGAAATGAAGTTTATGGAGTTTCGTACAATCAGCATAAACGTGTTATCCAGATCATTGTGTGCATAAAAGAACCAGGTAGTGTCAGATTTACAAAAAGCTGTTCAGAGAAAAATGTGGAAACAACATTCAAACAGTTGTTTACAGAATTGTGACATATATGTAATTGAATTTCCAAAATTTCTGTAATATTTTTCAAGTTGAGCTTTTGTATATGTAAAAGTTTATTTTATTATGTAATGGTTATTTATGGTCAATAGATATCCCAAAAGAATTGAAACCTATTCAAATCACCTACAGGTCAAAATTACCGGTTTCATCCTAATTGGTATTTTCACATTCCCGTGCTTCTAGTGATAATCATGATGCAGCACTGGCGTGGCACATTATCAGAAGCACTCTAGCACAATTCCAAAACCTACCGGTTTCACCCATATTTGGAATCATCAGTTGAACATCGAAAAGAGCTCTAGAGATTCAAATTTCAGATGTGAAAATTATTTCTATCACACAAACACAAAAGCAAAATTGTTTTTCCATAAAATGCCAAAAATAAATAATGTAAGAGCCAATTAATCCAGACAAATGTAAGTATGGACTAGCAGATAATAAACCAAATGATAAATAGTACACCTGACACAAGGTTGATTTGGCAAGTCATTCCAAGGAATCCACCACAACTCAAGAACACTACCAGTTTCACCTTCATTAGGCATCATCACGTGAACATAGGAAATTGCTTAACCTATGTAGGTTCATACTACTTGGAATGTTGCTGAAATATTGGAGCTCTAGAGATTGCAATTTCATATCTGCTGAGTGTTGGTATCACACAAGCACAAGGAAAATTTATTTTTCATAAAATGCCAAAAATAAATTATCTCTAACACAATAGTTGTTTCGCTTTTAGAAACTTTGGGGTAGTCGATTGTGTGACCAATAGACATTGGAAAAACATAAGTAGGACTCAATTGCCTTAGAATTGAAATATAAGTCGAATGAGCCCCATTTAGCCTCCTTTCCTCCTTCTGCTCTGCAACCTAGTAAATAAATGAAACGTTGCTGGTTCACCAGAATCTAAATTCTGGTGATTTGGTAGTTTTCATTCAGCGCGAATTTAGTGATGCATGAGGAACTCGCTTTTCCCAAACATTTGGCATCAAAGCGGTGACTATTGATATTGGGCCTTCATCACACATTTTCAGAACTAACAGTAGGTCGTTTCAAGAGAGCCAATTACCCAATAAAGCGATATTTGTTTGCTTCACTGAAACATCCATGAAATGTGTTGGTGTAGAGGTCAATATGCGAGGATTGGAGACCACATTCTGCTTGGTCTTATCCTGAGTTTCCAGACCATTTTTATGGCTGTGTATATGTTGATGACATTTACTATTTTCAAAAACTCCACAATACAAGCTTGTGGTGATGGAGTATGAAGATTCAAAAGTAACTCCAGAATTCAATTATTGAATATTTTAGAACAATGGATGACTTTTGTTCATTTATGTTGTTACTTATGTGGAATAATATATTTGGTACGTTAAAGCGATCTCTTTAATAACAATACAGAGTTGAGTGGCACTTATTGGTGATATTGGTTATGTTATAATTCTGTGATAGGCAAATATTCTTAGCATTTACTTATGCCGCCCCAAGAAAGGAGCTACATTTGTTTACTGATTACCATAAGATGAATCCGCTATCATTTGTTGTTTATACCAATACAGAAGCATAACATACCAAGAAACCGAGGACATCAGCCGCCAAAATGGATAAGTATATACCACATGAAACCGTCTTTTACATAGAAGTTTCTTCAACCAAATTTTTATTTTAGGAGAATTGACCCAAAATGTATCAACTATATATTTAAAATGTTATTAATATTATCCAAACATGTAGCGATAAAACAAAATAACAATATGCGAGAGATAATAATAGGTATATTATGTGCACTTATGAGTATTTATTTAGAAAAATGTTATATAAATATGAAAAGTTATTCATGCATATACAAGCTTATATACTCATTCTCGGTCATTGTGAACACAATTTCTACATAACCGAGTTACTGGCTGTGTTCACCACATACGTTTTGATGGCACAATGAACAGGTTTGTCTGCTCTTTCAGTTTATATGTTTTGGGAACAAAACACAAACTCTTCTTTGATTTGGAGCAGGTAATTAGCAATAGAGGTAGTGGTCTTTGAAATCCAAATGCAGTTAAGCACTGAATAACCTCTTTATTTAGATATAGATTATTATTGATGCACACTTGCATTGTTTCTTCAGCAAGTTCAGAGTGTTTGATTGGTGGAAAGAATTGAGGTTGATTATGTTTTATTATTACCCAAGCATTATGAGCAGCAACATCAAGCATTTGATCTAATATACACATTGTTCATTGCCTGTTTTTCTTTTTAACAGTATATTCTTTCGCTGTCAAGCTGAACATATCAACTCCAGGCTTGAATGAGTTGTGAGCCAGCATTGAAAGAGGTTTATTGGTACCATCCTGACAGTGATCATTCAAGTGTTCACTGGATAAGCACAATACAACTGAAATTCCATTGAGCATGTCTAGCTGGAATGTAGGCCACTAATGAACAGTTATTGGAAAATTAAAATATCATATATCCCTCTGGATTGCCTCTCAAATGTTCTGGACGCATGGAAAGAGGTACAAATCGACGGTATACATTGACAGTTCCAAAAAGAGTAAAATTGCGATTACAACACCACTGTACTAAAGAATGCATAGTAAAAAATCTATCTGCACATATTCCTATACCAGGAGCCAACTCAGTGGCACTTTACCACATTAGGTCCAGAATAGAAGCCGATTTCATAAAACCATGAATGTATGGATCCATATGGCCAAAAGTCTGGTGACAAGCCCCTATTTTATGTAAACTTAATGAGCCATATTTTATCTTATTAGACGAATTTTTGTGTTCTATTCTGATAAAATTAATCTTCCATGTTAGATATGTTATATCTTCCATGAAACATGTTTTATCAATAATTTGCATCAAAATAAAAAATGCAATGGAATTTTCATAAAATAGAGGCTTGTCACCAGACTTTTGGCCATAACTGTATTGTGTGTTTGCATTGCACATCATGAAGACTGATACCATAGTGATCTGGTTTAGATCTGTCATATATTTTTATTGGACATCGACCACAGAAACTGAGTATCATTTCATCAACTGTGACATGTGTCGCTGGTGTCCAATGTTGCTTACAATTGTCTTTGAAAATATTGTATATGTCTGTCACTGAAGCGAACTGATCATTAGATCTTCTTTGTACATGTGTTTCATAATTATCAAACGAATATTAGAATTATATCTATGGTTCCTATAATATTGTATGTACATGCATGTGAATCATAGACTAAAAGCAGAGAAATCTGATTTCCTCTCTCTATTGGGTAATTTACTTAATATTGCATACCTAGATGTATGTATATATTTAATAATCGATAAACAAATATTTATTTTCATTTGGAAATAATTACCTACATGTGTTTTAATATTGCAGTCTGTGAGACCACACCTGGTACATAACATTACAACAAATAACCTGGTACAGTATGTGTTAATTGATGATTGACTTCATAATTCCTTTGCTCTTCGTTTTTCATCTTTTTGTGATATCCATTCTTTTTGTAAGTATCTTTCTTAGCTTTTCCAACATGTTTTTGTGCTGTTTCTTTAATTGTGTATGCACACACACTAAATTGTATGTATGACTATGGCTCTTCTAACCGGGTAGGTAATCATGCACACAATGTCATTCAGACAACATCAATAACAAAACACAGCATCAGTTTATTGACTGAACTTCACAATTTATTTTATTGAATGACCTGAAGAATAGTCAGGCATATTTTTTTTAGCTCAAATAGATCGTTTTTCAGAATCATCCAAAACTGCAATAAAATTCAATGTTAAGGGGTGAGGGTTATCAGTAATTATTACCTTCCATTTTTCATGAGTATTATTTATTTATATTCTATTATTTTTATATTTTATTAATTACATATAAATTATATTGTTAATGAGCTTGCAAATATCTATTCATATATTTCCACGTTGTAAAAAGAAAAAGTTGATAGTGAGAGGGGTGTATTTCCATATTTTTAAAATAGTCCCAAAGCCATGCCTGGATAGTGTGTTTTATTTATTTGTAAAACAATTATGCCCAATAACTGTTGCATAGTTATGTAATTGTAAAGGAAACTATCAAGGTGCAGAAACAGATACCATTTTAAAAATTCCCAAAAATTATCCTGAAAGAATGCAATGGATATATAGTTTCCCAAAAGGCAAACAGCATCATGTCTGTTGAGGAAAATAGGCAAGTTTGTTGTAATGGATTTTGTTTCTAGTTTATTTACATTAAATGAAACAAGTTGTTATCTTCTGTGGTGGCTATCAATCTGAATACCTAGTAGCCGTGCAATAATTACCTGCATTATATTATCCAATAAAAATGCCTTTTTTATAATATTTTGTTTCTTTTACTAATCAAAAATGAACATTTAATTTATTGAATTTGAATTTGTGTATCAAATGTTTTAATCCTTCATTATCCCCAAGGGGGTGTCTAGACCCTCCCCCCAAAAGGGATTTGACACCGGAGAAACAGAGTATAACTTCAGATTCAACATATTCAAGAATAGATTTGCTAAAATTGGAGAGAGGATTGCCGAAATCTTTTTCATAATATTGATCATGCAGCAGGCAAGAGGGCTGCTCGATATCCGAAATTTCGATACGATTCAATCGAAGACGAGCAACCATTCGAGACCATAATGCCAAACACCATGAAACGGGAAGCACTGACAACAGGGATCACCAACGGCGACCAAAGAAATCGACTGAACGTTAAGACCGCCTGTTGGTTCGCCAAACCACCCTCTCTCCAACCTCAGGCAGCAGAGAACTGGCCCAGCTATGACATGCTACGAGTGGTGTAATTGCTTCCGCTTCAACCATTAGGCGTAGTCTACAGCCCGGCACAAGAGAAATTGTCTCCAATTTGCAGGAGACAATCAACACTGGACTCCTGATGACCGGCGGCAGGTTATCTTTTCGGACGAGGTGCCCATTCATCTTGTCCAAACAAAACAACGGCGCTATGAACGAATTCGACGAGGTGCCAGAGCACAGAATTATCAGCCCTGACTTGTTGCTGGTGGTGGTTCAGTCATGTATTGGGAGCACTCACAGC
>JAUYWI010121082.1:0-21102 GCA_034780595.1 Parotoplana pacifica
GCCTTCAAACACCTGATTGGTTCATCCTCCAGCACCATGCCGTTATTATTAGTCGTGTCTGTAATGATTGATAAGGTTTTCTAGGGAAGATTTAAGAAGTGGTTTTCCATTGCCTTCTTCTCGCAGTGTGGTGGCCAGTTGCAAAGCTACCTAACCTTCTCCACCACAGCTCTGTAGCCACAGATGACCAACCAAAGAACCGGCTTCTCAACCAACTACAGAAACTAGTCTTGTTGCTGCTGCCCAACACAAGGACTAAGCTTATTGAAAGGCGGCCAAATTGGCCTTGTCATACTTCATCAGCGTTGGAAATATGAGAGTTTTCGATGACCCAACAGGTTGCCTGTTGACTCCCCCAGATGCACCGCTGTTGGTCCGGGACTGCTTATTTGACACAAAGTGCTCATATCGCACGATATCCGTCACTTGCGACCCTCCCCATACCAGTTGCAGCTCTGGTTCTCTTCCGAGGAACTATAACTAACTACTGCAAAATTTCCAAAATATTAGAACGGCACTCATTGTAATCCTTTGTACCATCAGGGACATGTTACATTTCTAAAACTATTCCATACTATGTCCCGGTGTATCCACCGAGTGATAATTTTATTAGTGTGTTTAAGAGTAATAACAAAAAAACAGGAATACTTTAATAAAAATATACTACTTATCTATATTACTCGCAAATGATAGTCCTGGACAGCTGTTTCGGCCTTGTTGGGTCTCATCAGCCAGGCATAATCACAGCCTGACCAATATAAAATGTTTTTATATTTCATATCAAAGCATAAAAGAGAGGAAAAGTAGAAGATGTTGACAAAAATGTATTGGAAACCTGTTTTTTTATTAAAAGGCACTCACGCTGTCAAAGCAGGTCCTGGCCATTTAATGTGTTTAAGAGTAATAATAAATAAATATTTTCTGTTCAGCTTATGCGCCACCCTGTGTGTATAATTTCTATGAATTTGTGTCTTTGAAGTCATAGAGAAAGTCAACGAGTAGATTTGGGTTTATGTTGTGTACCTTAAGCTGTTCTTTGAGACAGATTCGGTGTGTCAATATTTTCTGTTGTTGGTTATACGAAACCAGACGTCTTATTTAGGGACTCGCTGTGGATCCACACTTTGTCTGGATTTAATAGAATTTGATATTTGAAACAAAACATTAGATCTTAATATGTTCGTAGTAACTGTTGTTTATTTTAAAATCGAAAGCTTATCCAATTTCTTTTGATCCCGGGTGGGAGGTAGGTTGCTTTGAAGATAACCTGCTCGTCACGTGATTACTTCTGAGTCCAGCTTGCCCCATTTGTACATACTCTGCGTTACTCTCAGTTCAGGTAGCTGGGGCGAAACTATTATCATCATTCTTGAAGGCATTTCAGATACAATGAAACCTGGACATTGCAAGAAAAAGATAAGAAGAAAATTGAAGCACTAGAAATGTGGATTTGGAAAAGAATGCAAAAGACATGAAGACAAATCAAGAAGTGCTCCAACAAATCAAAGAAAAACGAAGCATGTTGGAAATAATAATCAGAAGAAAGAAGAATTGGATTGGACATATAATACGTGCGAGAAGGAATGGACAAAGCAATTCTGGAAGGTCGATTTCTAGGGAAACTTGGAAGAGGAAAGTCAAGAAAGGGGATGTTATAGAAGAATTCAAACCAAACACCTATAGAGAATTGAAGGACCGGGCAGAACACTAAGATAGATAGATAGTCTTACAAAAAGGATTTTGTTTCTTTGATGCTAGGAAATTGTTCATTTGTTATTCGTGAAATAATATTCCAAATTAGTCTATGACCCAGGTATATTTCAGATATCCTGTCATTTTATTTTTTATGAGTTTGTGATTTTTTAAAATTCTATTTCTCTATTTTCATCTGATAAAATCATATTTACTCTATAGATAAAATTATGACTTTCTTTTCTTGATATACCCATATTCAAGAATTATTGTTAGTAGGCCTGTTGAGTAATTTGAATTTCAAATCAGAAGAATCAATCAAACATAGACGTTACTAACATCCTATTCCCCAGAGCACCTGTGGATTGAGAGTCGAGTGTCCAACTACACGACTAGTGCTCTGTAAAAAGAATATGTGCTTGTAAACATTCTTTCTATTTCATGCTTTGGTTTGACATTATATCTAGCTTTGGTCTAAACAGTTTTTCTATTTCATACAAATAATTAGATTTTATCCTTGGTCTAACATTATTTCTATTTCATATTTTGGTTATTCATTTGTTATAAGCTTTTAGATTATTTATTTAATATCGAACCATCTACCTATGTATGTATCGAACATAGTCAACAGCTTGCTGTAAACTAAGATATAGATTTTGTAAAATGGGACATTTTAAAACCGCCTGACACCTGAGTGTTTTAATAAATATAATATATGACTAATAGAAACCTTTGGTCTTTCATAAAATTCTTAATTTGAGTTATTCAGTCAAACCAAATTAGAAAAATAATTATGTGGGTATTAGAATAATAGAGATAATAAATGATATATTTCAGTATGATAACCGTTGAAAATTGGACCAGGACATACAGCTCAAAAATCAAATAATTTTTTTTATTGTCCTATACACGACCAGCATCTTCTAAACAATTATGGTCATTTCAATAAAACCAATTGTTGTGGTTTAAAAATTAAATAATTATTAAATAAAAATGTCAGTCAATGTTCCGGAAATTTTCCTTCCTCTTTTCATTCTGAAAAACAACAAAAATACGATAGTGCTGATAGTATATTGAAAAACCATTATATACAATTCTGGTGCTCAAGACATTTGAAAATAATAAAAAAAAATACACAAAATCCAATTTAAATGAATTAGTTTATAAAGCATTTACCACTATACATATTATAAATATGCCTACATAAGGTACCCAAGTAATTTAGATTGAAGAATTATTGGATTTAACACGAAAAGGAAATAATTAGCAATCCTAATAATATAAATATACATATGTATGTGGTACATAGTTGTCGGTGAACCCAATAGAGAGATGCCTGTAACAATTGACAGCACATTATCCAACCATCGCAATTTAGTTGGAAGATTAGAGCAGTGTTAGAGGAAACAAATTCAACAGAATGCAACTTACATTAGGTCTATTTACAGCTATCAGACAACATGGCGAAAATGAACAATTTGTGAAATCTTTTTTTTTTACCCGGGCTATCTTTGTATGGGTACGTTGGAAGAGATTTATTTGATATTTACCATATTCACAAGATATATATGGGATAATAGCGATGTACCTATCAACCAGCATATATTTGGCCATTTAGCGTGATGCCAACTAAAAAACGTACTTTTTAACTGTCTGTTTAGGTTGTTTTGCTAAAAGCATATGTAAATTGATGAAATATCATGATAGTGGCCATTTAGGGTTTGACATAGATATTGTTGTCATGATTGATACCTTTCTAATTTTATTGTATTGCTCTAACAGGCTCCGCCTATGGTAGGTATGGGATATAAAATCCGCTGAGTTTCTACATGAATAATAGGAGTTAACGTGGCATTATTAATTAAGACAGAAATGGACTGTTGTTTTGCTATATTAATTTCCTAACCTGGAAATGGTCGAAAACTACATTTTGTTCAGCTAAAAAAACAACATTGCCAAGGCGCTTAATTGGCAATTATTTCAGCTAATTAATAATATTGTTTATATCAAGTCAAATAACAATACACACAGTATCAGATAAGTGATTGCTCCATTTTATTTCTATTCTGGATGTCATGATTGATTATATTAAAAACAACTAATGCCATGTAAGCCTCTGGTCCCCCAGTTGTAGTTAGAGGAAGTTGAGATTGACATGTAGAAAGCGATGCCTATTTTATGTGACCCATCCACTTAGCCATGTTATTGTTATCTGAAACTGTTCACATCAAAAGCACCAAATTACAGCAGGATAATAATCTTTAGGTACTGTATTGTTATATAAAACTTCTAAAGTATATCTATCGATGAAACAGTTAAAAAAGTACATCAGAGTTATTTTTTGTATTCATTGTTTTCAGTGTAGAAATCTTATTTCAATATGAAAATAATGCATCCTTACTTTAATTAACATGTACCTACTAAACGCTAATTTTCGAAATTGTTATAAAGGGTTCAGTTCCTACGTCCTGTTCACAATGTTTTGCTAAAAACTTGATAGTAATTGGATTAGATCACATGATGAAATGTTAATGAAACTAATCAATTTAAAAAAAAATTAAAAACCCTAAAATTAATTAAGTAAATCCAACAAAATATTTTTTTTTTAAAGTAACAACAGCAACTTTGAATGAGAGAATAAATGTCGATATAACAGATGCGATTGATAATATTTATTGCTAATTACCTAAAATAAAATAAAATAAACACCCAGGTAATAATTCTATGCAACACTAGAACTCAGCCATTATATTATGAGTAGTATGGAAAATAGATATTGTTAGCACCAGTAATAAATGACCAATCTATGGTTATTACCATAGAGTAATTATTATATATTTACTCTATGGTTAGTACCTTTTAAGTACGATCTTTTTCATATCGATGTCACAATTTGTGAAAGATAGTTTTAAATTTCTCTTTGGTACCAATAAAATAGGGGAATAATGAAATCCCTAGACTTCAATTTTAAGAGTGGATATCTGTTTGTTTATACCTAGGTGGTAAGCACAAAAGAACGTGGATATTTTATACAAAATAAACGATCTTGGAATTAAGTTAGGGAAGAAACAGAAGGTAGGCATGTTTTTATATATTTCAAAATGAGCAACGACGCTTTTGTCTTTCAACTACCTATACCTACCTACTTTTGTGGATTGGTTAAATTCGCAGAAGTTGATGCTTCTCGGCGCAATATTACATTTATTTCTCCCAACCGCACGTCTAGATCAGCCTACAACTGTCTTTTACAGCCACAGATTTAAATGGGAAGTTCGGATGTTTTATTCTGCCATTTTCTGGCTCCCCGTGTATTGTCCCGTAAAGTTATGCCAAAAACATTAGAAACCCATTAAAAATGAAACAATTTAAAAAGAATTCAACCAATGCCTAAACAAGAAACATTGTTACTCATTCATTTTTCTGATTTTATTAATTATAACGCGCGTTTGAAATAAGTAAATCTTATGACATAAGTTGTGAGGTAATAGATGTATCGTTCTACAAGTAAGTAAAGCACTGATTAGAGAGTATAGAATGAGATATCGGTTCGCTACCGCTTTTATTAAAAAAAGGAGTAAATCTTTACCAGACAGGCGACCGAAGTAAGTAGGCAGATAAGTAGTATGTAGAAATAAAACTTTCTAACAAATTGACAGCAAAACTATCAGTGCACCAATCTGAGAGTGAGACTGGTAAAAACCAATCACAATAGAAAGCCACTATTCTCAATCTAATTTGGATGCTAAAAACTGATATAAAACACCTCTTTATGACTTTGAATTTAAAAAAAATCTAATTTATTTACCTACGTGTTTATACAATTCAAAATTATCAATTAAAATGTAAGTTTTATTTTTTAATAATTTACATAGTTTTAACTTTTAAGTGTTATGATATTTTTTTTATGGAAATAATAGAAGTAATTTCATTTCTATATTTTTAATTCATATACGTACCTACATAAGACTAATTATACAGAGCATTCCCAATTTAAAAAAAGATAATACTAAACAAATTCATAACAAGTTCCAACAAGTCTACGGCATTAATTCTCCTTCATAAAGTAGGTATAGTTAAAGTACAGATTAAAGATCGGAATTAACTTCAGGATGAGGAACGTCCAGGGAGGCCTTATGAAACTGTCGCTGTATCTTCTGTCGTCTCTGGGGTGGGGGGGGGGGAGAAATTATTTACAAATATCATCGACAGACTGTTAGAAAGGTTTCTGGAGTTTCATCTATTCCAAAAACAACATGATATACATTACATTCTACATGAAAATCTCAAGATGAAGTTACTCTCTGGATTCCACATCTCCTCACTGATGAACAAAAGCAACTACATCGTGTTGAAATCTCTAGAAGACAGAATCTACTTTTGTTTCGAAGAAGAAGACGATACATGGATGTACTTTTATCAAAGTAAAAGCAAAAAAGACAATATGGTCTGGCTAAGAGAAGATGAAGATCCATGCCCAAACGTCTTGAAATCTTCTTTCACGTCAAAGAAGAAAATGATTACCATTTTCATTGTGTGTGGAGGTACTATTCATGTTGATATCTTACCAGAAGGTCAGGTCAAACCATTCTACAGTTGTGTTACTTTCCATAAACAATTCCTTTCAAACCAAGCACCCTGGTTGACCGGTTGTCATGGCAATGCTTCCTGCTATACCTCACATGTTATGACTATCTACCCGGGAGAAAATGGAATATCTATTATTCCCCAACCTCCTTATTCGCCAAACCTGGTTTCTCTGAACTTCTGGGTCTTTCCAAAAACTGAAACAAAACCTGTCTGGAATCAAATTTTCAAGCATTTGGGACCTTGTCAAAACCATCACATCACAACTCTCAACATATGATAAAGAATGGTACCGTCAAGTCTATGTTGAATGGAGAATAAGGCTGCAAAAGTGCATAGACATGGGAGGGGAGTATATTGAGGGATTTAGATAATTGTATTCATGTTTATTCAATAAAAAAAAATGAACCCATGCTAAAGACTTTTGGGACACCCTACGTAAATAAATAACTGTCACTCTATAGATTGTGTATTTTTATCCGATTACTCTCAGAGATGTACCTTTGTTCTTTGCACTCAAAGTTTCATTCTTGTTATTTTGTAGAAAATGTCTTCAAACACCACACCACTGAAATTTTCTATCGACGAGCTAATACGCACTGAACAAATTGCACCCGTTCACATCGATGTTCCTTCGTCGGATACCAAACGCCAGATTGTCCATTCCAATTCTTCCATGAAAAACAGTCCTGAAACTCCAGCAGCACCAAGTGACGTCCCTTTGCCCTTGGCACATTCCAAATCCTCCCTGCCCCTGTTCGCCAACAACGGTGTCTAAAGACTGCCCACCTGTTCGCTGCCAGTGACACCATTGGGATCGCCAGTTTGCCCAAATAAATATCTCTCCTACCCTCAGTCTATCAACCCTTCGCAGGCCCAACTGACACCCTTCCAACATTCTCTGATGCTCAACACATTGTACGGAGGCTCGGCTGGCTTTGGCAAGTCGTTTCCCATGTCCCCAGCTCAATTATTCAACCAACTAGCTAGCAATATAGCCGCAGCTAATCAACAACACCCCGCCATGTCGTTTTTACCTTCCAAACCAGCACTAAATGCCGACAGTTTTCTAACTTCCTATCCAACAAGTGGAGCACATCTCATGCAAAACCACTTTCTAGATGGGCCAAACGCGTCTTTGAAGTTTCCGCATTCAAAATCGGCTCCATACAGACCAATTGCAACAAGACCGGAATATATTCGCAGTAGAGGGGCAGCTGCCCTCAAACGACACCAGACTTCGTTTCTGGAGATACCTGATAAACATGAAACTTCGCGATGCTATCCTTTGGATATGTCTAAAGTAGGATTTGCCGACGATAGCTCATTTCAAGACCATGAAAAGCTACTCTATTCTTCGAAAAACCAAATTCTTGTAAAAACCATAGAAGCTAAAGCAGATGAAAAGACCATTGACGATGATACCAATAAATCTATGGACCAGGAGGAAAATGTACAAGAAAGGCAAGATAAAGTCATAAAAGTGTCTAATATATCGCTAACTAATAAATTATTTGATTTTGAATCCGAAAGTCGAACTGGCTACTTATCATCCTCCTCGCCGTCTCCCAGCAATGTCAACAAATCCAAAGATGCTGAAGATGTTGACAACAAGCAGCCAAAGCAGTTCTTGGACAGCAATGAGGAAGAAGAGGACGAGAATGAGTTGATGTTTGAGGAGGAGGACGGGGAGGCATCGCCTGACACGTCCGGAATCTGCGGAGAAGACGTGATCGGCGGGCCCAACGCGTGCAAGACGTTCACGTGTCCAGAGTGCGGCAAGGTGTTCAACGCGCACTACAACCTGACCCGTCACATGCCCGTTCACACAGGAGCCCGACCGTTCATATGCAAAGTAAGACATGCTTGATTTTGTAAGAGATGTGTAAAGTGAATAAATCCACCGTTTTGGAGAAAAAATATCATTAAGCTTACTAAACAAACTTTGCTTTGGTATATCATGAATAACAATGGATCATTTTAGTCATTGAGGATGTAAACGAGATCATATCTTTACGTATTTGTAGAAAACAATGTTGTTTTGGCTTAATTTAATATTTCTGATAACTATCCTAACCTAACTTAATCTTCTTTTTCTTTCTTCTTCTTCTTCTTCTTCTTCTTCTTCTTCTTCTTCTTCTTCTTCTTCTTCTTCTTCTTCTTCTTCTTCTTCTTCTAGTTCTGAGCCGGAGAGGGTCCCAGACCGTCCGCTATCTGCGACCGATCCTATCAAGGAATTAGAGGATTTTATGAGGGTTTTGGAGGAGATCTTTGGGAGCAGCGTTGTGCATTTCGAAGACTTTGCGTCTAGTAACCTCCAATCTCGGGCACTCTAGCACGAGGTGCTCGGCGTCTTCGTCCACTTCTTTACATTCCTTACAAATGAATTCACTCTTTTTCGACAAAAATAATAATTATTAATGAAGTTCTGTATCTCATGTGTTAAAAGTGTTCACCGAATTAGTAATTCTATATGTGTAGAAATCTAAATTACAACAG
This sequence comes from Parotoplana pacifica, assembly GCA_034780595.1. Lineage (NCBI taxonomy): Eukaryota > Metazoa > Platyhelminthes > Proseriata > Otoplanidae > Parotoplana > Parotoplana pacifica. The sequence goes on from JAUYWI010121082.1 coordinate 8,776, forward strand.
CGTTGGAACGTAATTCATTCCTAACTAAATACGAATGGTTATCATGTTACTGGGCTATCTCGTCCTTTATAAAACCATTTATGACAAACATGACGTGTCGATCAATAGTTTCTATCATTAAATTGACAAATCTTTGTAATTTTTAAATTACGAAAAGGGAAACTTGCTCTTAGATGAATATCTACAGAATACAAAACGAGTAGGTGCCAATTGCAATAAGGCCATTTTAGAAAAAAAAACTATTGGCGTATTAACTTGAGCATCCAACTAAAGGATAATTGATTAGATTTGTCATATACCTACCGTACAATTAGCTATTTGAGGGTTATGTCAAAACGTTATCATTATTACCTAATAAGCACTTTTCTCAAATCAAAAATATTATTTGAGCAACATTTTAAAAATTTTAAAGATATAAAGTTTTTTTATAGCACCAATCACTGGATGATAGTGGCAATGTCAGAGTCATTATAAGATAGAACTTCAAAAATGGTCATTTGTTAGACAAATGTCGTCGGTGATCTGTTAGACCGTTTATCATTTGTTAGAAAATACAATTCGGTCTAACAAATGTTTCGTGTCGTTAATGTAAATGTTTTATAATTGGAATATGTAGGCATAACGAGTAATTATGAAAAAATAGTACTTTTACAGTGATTCGCTCTAAATAAAAATCATATTTTGAATAACTATAATAGTCAGTCGCAATTAAATGAGCGATTTAATTAGATTTTGCCTTATCCTATTAACTGTTGTACGCAATTTATTTTGTTCTAAAATCACAGCCACTTGTAAAGTTGAGAAGTGTCATGAAGTGGTGCCTTCTAGTTGATCAACGAAAAGTTACCCTGGCCTAGTAGGGATAATAATTAAACCGTTTTCAAATATCAATTTTCAACTTATAAAATCTAAAATTCAGAATTAAGTATTCAATTAATTCACAGGGGAAAATCATAGTTTTGACTTTTCGTTGTTCACAACTGCTCAAGCAGGGCTGACTCTCTTTAATTAAAAGGTGTGGCAGTACACGTTAGCTGACTTGGACAATTTAGTTTGGATATCTTTCTGCTGCCTAACTTGCCTATAGGTACTAGAAATACGTCGTGTACAATACGACGTTCAATAATGAAGTTCTTTAAGAAATTAGCGTATGGAACTTGCTATTTTAACTTGTTAGACAAGTGATAATACTTACATATTGACCATGCAATCTTCAATCAGGCGATCGTGACTGCTGAATGGACAAACATATCGCTAAAAGCTCCATTGTGTAATAATAATTTCTGGAAAGATATTAGGTATAACTAGAGGCCTGTGGACGTTGAGTATGCGCCGATAAAAATAAATTGTCAAAAGTTGTACTATCCGGTTTTAGTGCACAGCAACAGCTGCAAAATGGAAACCATAAGTTTTATTTGATTTAGATTTTGCTTGATACTTAAAGGCAAGTGAATTGTCAAGATGTGTTACTGCTAATAGAAATTATTAAGTTACAAAGTGTCAATTATTGCTATGACCATTTACCTAATTCAGTAGCGTTTAAAATGTGTTCAAATTTCTATGGATTATAAAATCTGCTTTGTGTAACACAAATCTATCTCATATATGTACTAGGTAAAATATTGGAGGAAATCATTTTATTCATTAGAAAATTAGCTGCACCAGGTTGTACATGACTGGAACATCTTTATAAATAATAAATAGAAATTACAAACAGTTCTGTAACTTTCCAATTTAAACCGTTTTTAACGTATTTTCATGGAAATATTGACTCCATTTATTGACAAAAAGTTGACATTATCAGCGGGAAAGGGCTGAAAAAGAAACAGGAGACAAATTTTATCGAATTTAAAATGTTGTTTGTTGTATTTGCCCCGAAGGATAATAATATGAACTGAAAATTCGCAGTGGTGTAGCTTTATGAAATTGTTTCTTTTTGAGCACATTTTCCTGCTAGGTATAGGTACCAAACCCTACTATATAGGATGAAGTTCAGTCAAAAATATTGGATTAATGCATACTGCGCATCACGCTGAGTCCGGGAGAGATGCGAGGCAAACTAAACGTTTAAAATTCGGTTCATTAGTTGTGTTTAGTTTATCAATTATCTGGTCCGTTGGGCCAAATGTTATAGTTGCTTAACAGCGGAAACAAAACAATGTGTTGAAGATCCACCAAGAGCACAGAGAAATAAATATTTAGTCAGAAAAATTATTTTTCATAGACAGAGATATCGGATATAGAGTTTAGAAGATGATGATTATTGCAGTAGAGAAAATGGATCTTCTGACTGTAGGTAGTGGATAATTTCAATCAAGGAAGCTTCAGCAGGATGCATGGTGTTTCTTCATAGTATGGCATCATTGCGCAATAAGTGATGAACCAATGGTGAACCAGCTGCAGTGACAGCTCATTTCTTGTCAAAGTATTTGAAATTTCTGATTACTAGCTAGCATTTACTAAATTTTCTTGGTGTGATATCATTTCATAGCTATCATAGAATTATAATTGAAAAAAAATGAGGTAGAGGATTAAATAAATAAGGCAGAAGTTAATATTTATAATAACTTACAAAATTTTACCGTTTCTCAACGTATATTTTGATATTTTTTTAAATGTAGATTTTAAGAAAACATCACAAAATAAAGAAATGGCATAATTTGCAAATAGTTTTTTTAAATCTTTTTTAAAGTAAAAGCTTTTAAGCTATCTAATACGATGAACGATTATTTTTTTATTGCAATTTACCGCCACCACCCAAAAGGCGAAATAGTCCTTCTTAGGCGTCAATATTAAATTGATATGACGGTATGGTACTGCATGTGGAGAAAATATTTTTAATAGAAATCAACAGTCGACGGTTGTTACATTTATCTTCAAAGAAAATTTGTTGATTTAGTAAAACGCTTTTTTGCCTTTAAATAATAAAACATTTTGTTCACCTTCTTTTGTTATATTTCTTACCTAGCTGTATCTATTATTGTTTACTAAAACTGAGAAAACAAAAATCTTTTAATTCATTTATAATGGAGTGAAGGCAACATGTGTACCTTTTGATGTAAAGGCATTCTTGCAACGAAGAGGCACAATGATACAGAAGACAATTCGACATGCAGTTTAGCAATACATGAACACTAGGCAGCTACATACTACCCTACTTAGTAAATTGAACAACTAAACGACAAAAGAAACACCTCTAAAAAATAAAAAATATAAAACTTGCCGCGCTTAATTGCTTTTATTTATTTAAACAATAGAGAGAGCGCATTAAAATGTAGACAACCATCCAGGTTTTAATATGGATACTAATTCTCATAATATAATTAGTAAATACAATTTATTTCATAATAAATTTTCGAAATATTTGTATTTTCAATAGATAACATGTAGGTACACTAATGACTTATTAATATTTAATAGATTCATTTTCAATAATAAATTCATTAAGGCGAGCTAGTAGAACGAGTTAAAACAAATTTGCTTTTTTTTCGATGATATGAAAATGAGATTTAAGTATTATTCCCAAGAATAAACTTTTAGGATTAAAAAAATTGCTGTACAACACTTTAAAAGCTATCTACATGTAATGGTCGTATAAATAAAAAAACATTTTTTGGAGTTATAATTAGCAAACAACTTTTTTTTTAAATGTTTATGTTCATTTTGTTGCCTGCTGCACAATATGTTCTGAGACAAAATGTTGCCAACTTGAGTTAAAAAGCATTCCTTCATGAACAGCCTCTTAAATTAGTCAAGTATTACTCTGCTAATTAGTAGAGAATACCCACTTAGGTACTGGTTCGATTTGGATTTACTTAAAATAAAACAAAAAGGGAAGTGCCATTGAAAACATAAACTGCTCAGAATTTTCAATTGGAAAACTGAACAATGTGAAAAGCAGCTATTATAGCTATAATCGTTTAAATATAAATATCTACATAACCCCAATAATATACACTCCCCTAATGCATGCATAGGTACAACAATAAAACTAATTATTACAGTCAAACTATTGTTAAACTTCATGTTTCGTACTTCTCAAATTGTCGTTTTCGTCATAACTAAACTTTCCCAGCTCAGTTACGAAAATTCACATGTTATGTGGTAAGGCACCTACCTCTATAATGATAAAGGATGTGTATTTCTTCTTTTGCGCGAACAATAATGACACCTCGTTGCCTCTTTCTGCCGGTGTTCTCTCCTGGAAATATACAACACAACGACTACAATAAGTAATTAGGTTTTTTTTAACAAAAGGGAAAAGCTTCCGTTTAGTATATGTTGTATGTTTTTTAATTAAATTTATGCATCAATTTTATATTGCTCAGAAACATTATTGTCTTTTGAAAACGATAATGTATCGGAAATAAAAAGTTGTCTGTTTCTCTTTTGAATATCAATAAAATTATCGTTTTATCGCAAATAGATTGCAAAAGTCAAAGCAAACGAGCATAAAATGCAATAACTCTGTCACATCATATTGAACTAAAAAAGAAGCAAAAAACAAATTAAATATCAAACTTTTAAAAATATTATTTTATTTCCATTATATACCAGCATGAAAACCAGAATACCTCTTATATTCGAGTAATGTTTTATTGTTTTCTTTCTTGTCTAGGTATGTGGCAAAGGTTTCCGTCAGGCAAGCACTTTGTGTCGTCATAAAATCATTCACACGGCCGAGAAGCCCCATGTCTGCAAGACCTGTGGCAAGGCATTCAATAGAAGTTCCACATTGAATACTCACATGAGAATCCATCAAGGTAATTATTAGTATTTTATAGGTATTTCAATTGAGTTCTGATATTGTTTTAAACAAATGCAATATTCCTTGAAAATAGTAAACATATAAAAGTATATAGTTGGTTACTTTTACAATAAACTTAAGAACATACAATTAAATTGGATTTTCCATTGAGTAATGAAATGGCTTTTTGGAAACAAAATTCACATAATATATTTAACTAAAAATTCCAGAAAAGTGTTTTACAAATTACACAATTGAATGGTAAAAAAATGTTTACTGAAATTGGGTTTTTAAGATTTAAAATATAAAAAAGTTTACTATGGAAAAGTTTATATCTGCCAAACAAAATAAATTTTGTAATCATAGAGATCATACTTTTAATTTTTTATACATATGTACACGTGTTATTATAGTCTTATTAGAAACGGAAGTTAACTACCAACTTAATCAATTAGTTCTTTTTTTTTATCTAAAAGTGAATTAATTCCATTTGGTGTATAGGATACAAACCGTTCAAATGCGAAGTGTGTGGCAAAGGATTTCACCAGAAAGGCAACTACAAGAACCATCGTCTGACGCACAGCGCCGAGAAGCAGTACAAGTGCTCCGTGTGCCAGAAGGCCTTCCATCAGATCTACAACCTCACCTTCCACATGCACACACACAACGACCAGAAGCCCTTCGTCTGCCCGCTCTGTCACAAAGGATTTTGCAGAAATTTTGACCTGAAGAAACACATGCGAAAATTACACGGAGAGGCTGCCACAGCGTCAGATGTAAGAGAGCGTTTATTGATTGGTTGATAATATTGAGGGGGCAATACCAGTTGAGATGAAGGGGAATAAAAAGGAATGAGTCTACTTTATGAAAGAGAGGCATAATCGTTAGTTATTGTGTATGTTTAAGATAAACAGTACCTATATAAGTAATCTTAAATTCGCTTGATATAAAAAATAATCTACATAATAATTAGCTATAGAATTTGAAACAAAAAGTTTGGGATATTTATCACAGAAAGGAAATAGAGGTGTGACTGTGTTAAAAAGCATTTGTAAGAAAATGGGAAACTTCTATATTAATCTGGAAATTAAATTGAAAAGAATTTTTAATCAAAGATACATATTAGTCTATTAGAGTAGCAGATATTTGTAAAAATGGTCCATAACGATAAAAATTCTTCTACCTAATGTAGACTAATAAGTCAAATTTATTCGACAGCTTGCTTAGGTACAACTTTGGTTAGGGTAACTCTCCCATGATGCGAAATACATATAGAAATCTAAACTAATGTCTTGCACCAAAGAATTAATTTTCTATTAAAGTTTAATTATTGTGTCTGGATGCTCATTCTATTCTTCTTGTTTTCCAGCTTGAAGCTGTATCGCCTAATTCTTCTTCGGCCACATCAAACAATCCACGTTCAGGAGCATACGGAAAACGTTCCTCTACTAGTCTTCGATCGCGTAGTCGCATCTTCTCTCTGACTACCGATGCCACCTCACCAACTGTAACCAGTATATCTTCCCAGATCACCACACCTTCGCCCATTCTCCGCAAATATTCCGAGGTATCGCCAACAATATCTCGGTCAACAGTGACCCCCTCCTCGTCAGTTGATAGCACTCAGAATCCCTTCCAAGCGTCCCAGCTTCCTCTGCCCCTGAATCTCCCAGGTTCTCACTCCAGACGACGTCTTCCGGCACTCGACCATCATCAGCTCTCACCTGAAAAGTACTTCAAGATGATCTCCTCTATGGCTGCCAATTCACCGCCTGGCAAAGTTCCTGCGGGACTCAGAGCTGCTGCCGCCATGTTTTCCTCCAAACCAAGCGGGGATAATCATCTGCCCATCCCCAGTCACCACTCCGAGTTGTCAATGGCGGCCATGACAGCTTCTCTGTTGAGCGCCAATACTCCTACAAGTCACAACTTTTACTTACCCCCTCCCCTGTTCTCGAATATCTATGGTTATCCTTCAGTGTAGAATAAATCACCGATTTTATGTCGCAATGTGCTGATTTTAGCAAACAGAACTCCATCAAATGCATAATATTTTATGTATTTATAGCTAAATTATATATGTATGTTCTATATAAACCTTCAATTTACGCAATATTGGTATAGTTTTATGAATTTAGTTGTAAAAATATGTAGTTTTCATTCATGCTTTGAATGTTGGTTAGTTTCCAAAGAATTGTTTAAATATTCTATAGTCTTTCATTATTATTGTTAACTATTTACTTTAAATGTACAATATCGAATATGCCTAAGCTTTTGTGGGACAATAATTCACTATTCAATTCAAATTTGCGCATTAGTCTCTGGCCGATCAATCTATGCATCTGTAGTCACTTATCATCAAAATTATCTTTGTTTGTCATCATTTTTTTAAATTGATCGTAGAGGTGTTTTACGAGTACCTTGAAAAGTATTTTCTAGCATGGCATCTGCAGCACTATTTCCGCAAAGGCAATGTACCCAGCCATACTGATGAAATAGTCCAGATTTTTAACGTTAAAAGTAAACAAATTTTCATCTTTGAATGACTAAAAACCATTGATGATTTAGATTTTAAGGCACTCATTTGAACCTTTATGTATGTACATATAAGAGCACCAATGGTTTATTGTTGTAATTAAGATTTTTTATGGTAAACAATCTTTACGGTATCCTTGTAAATTAGAATATATTTTGATTTTATTAGCACATGATTGTACAATACATAAAGTTTTATTTGAACATAATATTATTCATTAACTTACATACATATATAACAACCTATCCATTCTAGTTACATATCATGTTTTAGTTCCATTCTTAATCAATAAAACATCGTTTTAAAAATGTTTTGTTCTAAATTTTTGAGGAGTCACAATAAAATTCCATGAGATTAAAAAGTCGTCAAGTAATGACAAAGTCATTTTGAATTGTTTTAATGATAAAGTCGTATTGAAAACTAAATGCTAATTGCCAAAACAAAATGAATATTAAAAAGTAGTTTGACATATTCATTGGATGAAAAAATTCTCAAAAAAAGAAGTTTTTATTATTTTTTTTTTAATTTCTTTAAAATTGGTAACATAATTAATTATAATAATAAAATGGAAACCGAAAAAAAGAGACAATGTTATTGAAGGTATTGATAGGACAAGCTATATAAGTTAATTTTCTATTGCGTTTCTCTCCTGCTCCTCCTCCTCGGGTCAGCTTCGATAGACGAGTCTTGTAATCCAGGGCATCGAGATCTCCTAGGGGTTTCTTCTTCATGTCAGCTTTGATACAAGCACTCCGTCTCAATCTCTGTCTTCCTCTGCTTCTATTTCCAGTCGCTGATAGGTCCATAGCCTCTTTGGTATAATCTTTGCTTCTCACTACATGCCTATAGTACCTCAACCTCATTCCAATGGTTTTGTTCTGGATGCTAGTTATCCCTAGCCTTGCTCGGATGGTCTCACTGGGGATCTTAACTCGTAGTGTGACTCCCATTATCCATCTCAACATCCGCAGGTCCGTCTTTTCGAATAGTTTCGCTTATGTTTTCTGGTGGACAATGTTTCTGCGCCATATAACAAAACTGGCGGTATGATCATCTGATACAGCTCTGTTTTTAATTTCCTGGGTATTTTTTATCACATATTACAGGTGATAATTCCCTTCATTTCTCCATGCTGATCTCAGACGTAAATCTACTTTTCTTTCGCAACCTCCAGATGTTATTATTGTTGATCCCAGGTACTTAAATTCCTTGATTTGATGAAGACTGGTGTCACATATCATTACCTCAGATGTCAGCGCATTTATTTTTAACCCCCACTCTCCAGACACCCCTTCCATTCAATTACTCTCCTCTTCCTTGGTGTTCGCTGTACTACTAGGTCGTCTGCATGCCGGATGTCCCATGGGAGTCATTGGCGCTTGTGTTCTCGCTGATGCCATCCAGCACATTGATAATTAATAGTTGGCTCAATCTGGATCTTTGGCGGACACCAACTCGAACTTAAGGGTCCACAGTTTTGCTCCCTACTTTGTACAACTGTACTGGCTCCCTCATACATAGCTTTGACCAACTGCACGCTTTCCTCCTTAACATCTTTTCTCTCAGTACTCGGTCCCAATACTTTTCTGGGTTGCCTTCAAGAGATTTTACCTGCAATTGTCTGAGAATGGAGATGGTATTGATGCCAAGCATAAATCCAAACTGCATGTCTCTTATCTCAGTTACATTTCCAGGTTTCACTCTAATATCTTCAAATGTGTTCCAGTAACTTGATCCCACTGCTAGTTACATCTGTGTTATCCTGCCTTTCCTTGTTCTTGCCTATGTAATCTTATAAATTTTGGCAGCGCCTTCTGGTGTCGAGTTCTTCATAAAGGTGTATTAACTTTTCGTTTTGCATTGGTTATTTCTTAGTTTGCTTGTGTAGTAATCGCTTCCTTTGGACACTAATATCTTTCCTGCCATTCTTTAAAGTTTTGCTTTTTGTTCTTAATAGCTTCTTCTACACTGCTGTTCCATCACCATCTTTCTCTTCTCTTTCGCTGTTTGCCGTTAATAATCTTCTTCATTTTTAAGGAATGTGTTTGCAATAATGAGATCGAAGCTCCGGGCAAATTATAAAATTTCCTCTCTTAAATGGATGAGATTCAAACCACAGATTCCTAGACTCATATTCTAACATTCAAACCACAAATTCCTAGACTCATATTCCAACATTCAAACCACGAATTCCTAGACTCATATTCTAACATTCAAAGCACGAATTCCTAGACTCATATTCCAACATTCAAACCACGAATTCCTAGACTCATATTCCAACATTCAAACCACTGCGCTACGATTTTTAAAAATGCGTATAATTTTTTTACTATTACTTTCACAGTATGAATTTTATATGACTTTGACATACGACTTTAAAAATGTTTACACCATAACCCACAAGAGAATTTTTATACTATGATTACAACTTCATCCCAATAGCCATAGAAATTACTAGTAATTTGTTTGCTTGGGGTAAAATATCTTAGCTAAAAATATGTTATAGGTACAAGTGATGTTTTATATTAATAATGCAAGTATAAGTATAAATTCCAAATCTTTCAAACTTTTTCTTATCACAAAATAATTAAATTATCTAAATTCATAGCGTATCTAAATAATTGTCCATACAAAAGAATTTGAACAATGCAAACTTTGCTATGTGTATCCATCTATCTATGTACCAACACGTAAATTTTTTTTTATTAATATCTATATATCTTTTTGGGGAATTCTTTTTGCACAATAGCCATATAGCATTACAGGTTTATTAAGTGACACCAGGGGAAAATGCCTTTTAAAGAAATTAAACTTGTTTAATTGACGTTAATGGTTTTTTGTTTTCGAAGCGTCGAAATTTTTGCTGCCAGTTGATATGCGTGAAACAAGTTGAGTGAGTTGTTTCATTTCACTTTTTTGTAGCTCAGCTCAGACGAGCTCGTCCAGCCAGCATTACCCAGAACTTTGTATGTTCACCTGAGCATTCGGAATTCGATTTAGTGTTTGCACAGATATTGTCTACAGAATGTGTGGAGAATGATTTGCTGCAGAACAAAGCTTCCTTAGGTGTCTATTTTTCACTTTTCGAAAACGGAAATATTAAAGACAAAAGATCACTTATGCACGCGACTGCAAATGTATATTTAGTAGTATGGATTGTATGATATGCATGCCATGTATAGAAAAGCAAGCTTGTAGTGTTTGTAGGTGATAGATTCAGTATTTCGCAAAATGACCGCAACAATAAAGAATATTAAACTTTATTTAAAAAAATCATAACTTTTACATGTTGATAAATACGTTAAAGTCTTAGAAAGTTTGTTTAGTGATTCGCGATTCAACTTTTCTTATTTTATTTAGAATTTGTATCTTTAAATGTTTGTAAATCTAATGACAAATATTTAAAGAAGTACCTAAAATAACATGTTGAACAAATAATTTTGAAATAATTTTGTTTTTAGAGACGCACATTATCCTTCATTGAATGCTTTTTTTATCTTTTTGAAAAGGTCCAATAAAAAATTGCTTTTAGATTAATTTGAATGTCACTTTTATAAAAGTCCCGTTGACCCGAATGATCAACCAACAATTTTTTTTGCTTCGGCTAATACAAAGGATTGTCATTTCGAAATGTATAGGTCTATTCATATAACGTTTTATTTTTCTTGTTTGTGCAGCTCAAACAACTTACAAATGTAATATAAAGCAGTCCACTTCTCAGGATAAGAGAGCTGATAATTTGGTAGATGTCTCGAGAATTCCAGATGTTTGAAGTATTTTCATGACGTATACCCATTTAGGTCGGTGACCATGAGAATTAAAATGTCTTCGATTTGTTATATGTTTAGAAATTTGTGTAGTGGTGATTTCTCTGAATCTGGGTCTAGTCCATAAATATAAAATTCGATTGTGAGATGGCCCTTTTTGAATGTGGGGTAATCTTTTTGACGCTCTAAGCATTTTGGCACGTGATTCTCCTTTTCAAACAGCTGAAACAAACATCCATATGCGTACTTTTATTTTTAAATGAATTTTCCAAATCCTCCATTCCTAGATAGAAAGTCTTGAAGACCAAGTTGTGCAAAAGGCACAAAAATAAAACTTAAATGGGAAATAAATTAAACTAATAATATGAACATTTAATGCAACTTCAAATGAATCACAAACGGAATTGTAGTGTGTACCTTCCTTTGAAATGTTACTAAAATTTGCATTTCCTGAGATGCTTTGAAGCTGAGCTGCGATCATAGCCATTGACGCGTAGAATAATCACGCCGACTGAAATATAGTTGACCATACCATTTCCTCCATTAAATGAGTAGGTACCAACTTCTTTTGCAAAATTATAGAACGAAATAATTTTAATTTTTGACTAGAATTCAATCTTGCCTAAATAATATACCGAAGAAAATTACAATTTGAAATCTTTTCTTAATTCCTCTAATTGAGGAAGCGTCAAATTTGCGTCTAATTTCTTGTCAACTGACTGTTTTATTTGGCGTGCATCAACTGGTAAGCAGTCACTTCCTCCAAGCAAATGTGACACTCCGTGATCAAAGTCTGAGAGTTTCTGGTGCTTCTTTTTCTCCCTAATTAAATATAGCAACACAACATAAGTTTTGGTACAGTAGGTACTGTAGGTAAGTGTATTTCTTAGCCATCAAATTGGTATTCAAGTAAAATTGTCCTCTTGATATTTCCGCAACAGCAGAAATCAAGTGGGATTGTAAGCCATGTGTGGCACTTTTATGTGGGTAGGTACAACTACAAGAGGTTGGGGATGGTACGTGTTGCAATGTATTATTGCAATTTAAAAAATACAAGCTAAGATTTCGTTTTTTGTTTGTCATTCTGGAAAATGATTTAAATTTACTTGTTGTTCGTCAATTTACAATTTTTTAATATATTACGTTGTTTACACAAAATAATATAACTTTATCTATGTAAAACTGGTTGAAACTCACCGTTGAGGGTCCTAAGTCCCGCACCATATTTCTTGTTATTGTTTTGCATTTTTAATATTTTACATTTTTCATTTCTGACT
>JAUYWI010121083.1:0-10334 GCA_034780595.1 Parotoplana pacifica
ACCGAGAAGGATGGAGAAAGTGGATGCCATAGAATTGAACCTGCCTAATAACTAATTCGGCAGAACACTACACACACCAATGACTGTAGGTATTTGACACGGTATAAATAAAAGTCATTTAAATTTAGTGAAGCAAATTCCAAATTTTGTTAATAAAAAAATGGGTGACCCTACAAATTCATTCTTTGGTGCCTGCTGCTCCCTCCAAACCGTTCAGTTTGAGAAATTATTGTCTGTTGATGTTTTGTTCTTTTTTCAAAATTATGTACTGCAAACTTTGTATTAATTCGTTTGTTTTGTAGGATTTTGCTGCTCAAGAATTTAATGCACGTCGCAAATTTAAGGTAAATCCATGGAAATAAATCTCTTGTTGTACAACAAATTAATTTTATTGTTGATATTAAGGCTTCTAGTAACGACAAATCATAGAGTAAAGTAAAAACTTAAAAGCAAAATATGTATATAGATCAACAGCTGAAATCTTTTAAAAAGTCGGCAAAAAAAATTATTTAAGAATTTCTATGTCATGCTTAAATCTTAGATTAAAGCAAAATCATAAATTGAACATAAACTACAGTTAAAAATACATATAAGAAGTGATCAACGAAAATTTTCAAGTCTAGAAATTAATAGCCAATTGAACAAAATGTTAAATACTCGTAATGCTGTAGAAATGATGCTGTCTGTTCAGTAAATTTTGGCATCGTTATCTATTTTTATGTTTTATGATATTTGCCGTTTTTTTAACAATAAAACTTTACTTTTGTCTTTAGGCAGCCGCTTTTTGTGCTCAGCTCATATTTCGACTGCAACGTTCACGGAACCAAGTCACCATGATGTCGATAAACCGGCTTCGTGGTGATCCCTACTCCAATCGACGTATTCGGAAGCTGATTGACAGTGTTGCCTTTGATGTGTACTCCCACTGGGTGAAGAAAGGTGACGATCAAAACAGAGCTGCGCTATTTGAATCTTCGCCCAAACGGGATCTCGTTTCCGATCTTAATTAAGTGTATTTTTTCAGTCTTCGGTCGGATAAATATTGATGAGTAAACCTAAACTCTAATTAAAATGCATCAACTATTTTACTTCTTTCAGTTACCTATAAGTATCTATAAGAACATTTGATAGTAAACCTGTGGTTAACATACATTTCGATAATATTTTTGTTCATCAAACTACTGAGCGTGTGATCTCATTATATGTGGCCAAATTGTTGTTTTTCAATTGTTAATAGTCCTGGAGCCCGGTAGCATTTGGCTACCTGAACGAGGTACCAATGTTTATCTTTCTGAATGCTTAGTCCTAGCCTCCTGATAGCCGGAAGTGGACGTCTTTCTTTGTGTGAGTGTTGGATTTAGCCTACAGGAGCCTTTAAATGACCTTTAATATCTTAAATTCTTATCTGTCAAAATTGCATTTTTCACCTTTATCCAATTGGTCAAAAATTCAGAATAGTGACTGCTGTTGATGTTACAAATAATTAAAAAATGGCGTTATTTTATAGTTCATGTAAAACTATTTTATGTTAATTTTAATCAAATGATGATTGAATTCAATGCCACTTGAAGTAACATGCATATAAATGCATAATTTCATAAAATATATTTTTAAAATTCGTTTTCCTGTGGCTCCATTTTATACTTACTTGTTACACCAACAGCAGTCAGTACACTGAATTTTAGATCAATTGGATAAACGCGAAAATGCGATTTTTTGAGAGATAGGAATTCAAAGTAAGAAATGTCATTTAAGGGTCCCTGTAGGATATGTATCTTAGTTATTTCTAATTTACTCAGCATAAAATCAAATAGACAAAGAATTTTTTAAAGAATTTTGTCGTTGAATCTTCATTTAAGATATGTATGTCCCAATTTTTAGCCCAAGAATTTGAAATTTTATGGACTGACACAGGGTTCAATGTTAGATCGGTAGTTACGTATTGTATCAGTATTGTAGTTTAGACATCTCGTGACATAAAATTCTAAAATTACTTTTTCTAATAGTCCATGCTTTATTTGATATTCATAATATATTTTGGTATTTAATGCTTAAGATAATATATGTACATAGGTTTCTCGTTCAAATTACCGATTTACATATGCAAACACATTGAAATTCATTGAAACTAAATTCAAGTTCATTATCACTTTCAAATTACCTGATGAAGCCATTAGCGCATTCAGATTACCGATTTACACACAAATTAACAAACTGAACATTCAATTTACCAAACTAAATAAAAGTTTGTATTAATTACTGTATCAATAACATCTTTACTGCAGATACACATACAAAATTATAAAAAATCTGGCGAGCCTTCGATAATACTAACACCATAGAATTGAATATAATATAACCAAAAGAAGTGTAAAATTATGGCTTCAACCAAAATTTAATTAATTTTATTTCTCAGCAAACAAAAATGAAACAAATTTCTACTCATTTATTTTAAAAGAAATGCAAAATATTAAAATAAAGTAACATCGTATATAATTTAACCATAAGATAGCCACCTGTTGCTTCCTCAGCTAAGTAAACTGGCATAAAAAGCAAAACCGTTTTGTCCAAAGAATTGCTGCTGAAGCAACAAATAGATACTTTAGTATTTGTTGCTTCAACAGCAAGTAATACGCCATACACTATGTCGTAAGCTAGGTTTTCTACATCCATAATTTAAATGGCTTGTAAGACGGAGAATATGAAATGATATATTTTGGCAAGCACAGGGTCTAAGTGAGGTCTTGTACCATATTTCGAATGTGATTATTATTGAGGACAATGTAAATAGAGCTTGAAAGTGACCTGTATTGTCGTATGCGTATATTCTGATACTAAACGAGTCCTGCTATTTCACTAATTGCTAAAGTATACCTGTGTTCAAATTACTTCCGGTAAATTGAATGTTCAGTTTGTTAACGTGAGTGTCTAAATCGGTGATTTGAATGTGCTAATGCTTTCTTTAGGACCATGGTCGCCAACGCTCATGAGCAGGGCACTTAGAAGAAGAATGCATTCTTCAAGTAACTTGAACGAGAAAACCTATATACATATCAGTTAATAGAGATTATTTCTAGAACCTATACCATTTCCATAGATTGCTTTAACATTGATTGTAAATAATAAATTATTTGTATCATATTAACCTACATATCAACTTTGTATAAAGGATAAAGTTGTGTTAATTATAATCCCATTTTGAATCCAGTATATGTATAGTGGAACTTCATGTAAAAGGTTCCCCATTTTTAAAACATAGATCTACAATTAGATTTTTCTTTTTACAGTACTAAATTTTATACACAGAGTCAAGGTTGTGTAATTGTGGAGTACATGGAGCCAGTGTGTTGTTCTTTCAGTAGGACCCTCTAGAAATCTCTATATGATAGTTACAATCAATTTAAAAGTATGCAGATGCCGAGCCTTATAGTGCAGCTAACAAACCCTTTAGACAGTGGTTTCTCTTCTAAACTAAGGAAGAGTTGAGCTATAAATAATTTTTAACTGGACAGGGGGAATAACTTATGTACATATCTTGTGCTTTACAAATTTTGTAACTTTTCCCCCAAGAGTCTATGTCTTGCGTAATTCTCTGTTGTATTTACAGGT
Organism: Parotoplana pacifica; assembly: GCA_034780595.1. Lineage (NCBI taxonomy): Eukaryota > Metazoa > Platyhelminthes > Proseriata > Otoplanidae > Parotoplana > Parotoplana pacifica. The sequence continues at coordinate 3,610 of JAUYWI010121083.1, forward strand.
TCAACCCAAATTGTTGTGTTGAAAAGTGTCGATTTTATTGTAACCAAAATACTGTATAATTACAAAATCAAATAGCAGTGCTACATTTGTTACAATTTGACATTTTAAATGAACAACGGACTGTTATCTTGATAGCGCATACATATAGTCCTTGAGCCCGTGAGCTTTACCCTTCGAGAACGAGGTCCCAGTGGTCAGATATTAAATTTAGTATAACGAAACTGGACGTCTGTTGTCTCAGCGGTGGCTAAAACTACAAGGACCTTAAATAATACTTCATATGTTAAATTTCTATCCCTCAAAAATCGAAATTTTCTAGTCTATCCATTTGGCTTCTACTCCAAGGAGCTGATTTCTGCTGATGTTATAAGTAATTTAAAAATTGACGTGGTCTTACGTTCTCGGGATAGAGGTTTTCTTTAAAAAAATATAATTAAAATTGTGAATAAATTTAGTAATTAACATATAAAATAACAAAATATGTTCACCAAAACCTATTTTCTTCGATTAGCAGTCAATTGTATAAACAAGAAAAAAATCGGCTTTGGGGGATATCAATTTAACATAGGAAGGACTGTTTAAGGTTTTCTTGTGGTCTTAGACACCGCTACTGAGACAACGGATAATGTCCACTTTTATTATACTGAATTTAAAATCTAAGCATTAGGATGGGTCACTGTTGGCACCTCGTTACCGTAGGTTGAAGCTAATGGGCTCTCGGACTAATAAAAAATAGTTTCAAAGATTATACATATAAACTTTTATTGTATTACCTTTCATTGTTATCCAAATAATTTATATTTCTTCTAGATCTGTACCTTATATGATATCATGACATATATATTTTATTAATTATTTAATATCCTTTTCAGTGTTAGTGTTTTTCTTGTTAATATGATTCATTTTTATAAAGTAAATAGAGATACCACTCCTTCATATTAATCAACCATAAAATCATTGGAAGAAATGTGGATAGACCAGTGCTATTTTCTTTAAACATGCCCGAGGAAAGATTTTAATCCTTTGAAGTTAACAGAATGCCTTTAACCTGGACCATTGCCACACTTTAGATGGACCTGGAAAAATCCTATTTATAAGGTTTCATAGAAAATTTCATTAAAAAAATAAAACCTATTTCAGAAGGTTTTATTCGTTCTTTTGTCTTTTAGAACTTATGCAGTATAGTGTGGACGTCATAACTCAAAATGTATAAAGATCTACAGCCAATATTTACCCTTATACATACCACTAACTATGTGCGAAGTATGTTTTAAAATAATATACATATGCTCTATTTTTTCTGGGCACCCTATGTTTCCTGTTTTTAGTCAAAAAGTTGTGAGTGATTTTTCTATACATCAATTCTTTTTGTTTAATTCAAATGAATTATATCTATACCTATGTACAGTATTTGTTGTTAATTATGTATGTTTTAATTAGGCTGTTTTAAAAATAGAAAATAGTTGTTCTAATTCCAAATAAATATTTTCTAAAACATGAATTTATTGTTATTAATTAACCCTTGGCCGGAGGTTTTTTAAATGGCTCAAACAACCAATTTGAATGAATCGAAGTGGATCTGTGCACCAAATTCTTTGCGGAGTTTTTTATGTTCGATCATGTTCACCTGATGGACCTCACAAACATTCTGCTACATATTCTATAGATAATACTGCTTTTGAAATATTGTGTGCCCAGGGTGCAACTTGAGAGCCATCTTTTCTACTTATTTTATTTTGGATTAAAAAAACGGATAACTTATGAAAAATTTTAGCTTTAAGTATTAAAATAGAGATAAAACCAAGACAAAGGGGCAATTTACTTTTCTAATATCCAACCGACGTTTTAAAAATCTTCTTTTTTTTTAATAAAACCACTGGAAATGATCTAAGAAGCTAATACATATAATAATTCATTTTAAGGCCATTTAATTGTTATTAGACTCAGTTTAGAAAAAATCAATGTTGACCCATATAGATAAGCATAAAAGTGAAGCATCCAATCTTTTGATATCTTTATATCTATATAATAACCCTTGTTAATCCAAAACCTCACATTGCAACAAAATACGACGTTTTGGTGATTATAACCAAATACAGGGTGAATCAAAATTCCGATACCAACATTATAAAACAAAGTATAAAAAATATTAGGAGTTTTTACAGACACAAAAAGCAATTTGAAATATTTTCAATCGGGTATTTAAAGTATCTGCAAACAAGTGTTCATAAATTACACAAAACGTTGTATTTCATAATTCAAAATGTTCACCATCCACCTCATTCAACTTCTGTACACGATCCTGAAAATTCCTCATGCTACGTCGTACCATATCTAGTGGTATATGTTTGAACTCAGTTACAATTCGACGGTCCAAAACATTGATAGTTGAAATATAATTCCCGTAGTTGGGTAGACCTTCTGTCTAAGGTATGACCAAAACCAATAATCACAAGGGGATCTGACGGGCCATTTAATAGGTTCCCTTCGACCTATCCATCTACCAGTCAAATGCGTATCAATAGAGTAATGGGGTGGTGCTCTGTCTTGTTGAAACAATCGCTCTCTCCCAACTATTTTCGAAAATTGAGATAAGAATTTTAACATGACAATCCCGATTCATGGTTTCTCTGAAAATGTACAAAATCACACCATAGTAACTAATGCATGCTCATACAGTCAAAGACTGAGTTTTGACTGGGATTTGTTTTCTGCTATGAGGATTTTTCTGTGCCTCGATAGTGGACATTGTGTTATTTATCGATGTGTTTAATTCGAAGACATATTTTTAAATACATAAAGTAGGCAACAGCCTCCAAAACAGAGAGGAGGAAAGGATTAGAAGATCTAGCGACAATACTAAAATAGTCATTATTAAAATGACAAAAATGTATGCTGTCGATAATATGCTTAGAGCTGGTGTTTTGACTTGTTTACTGATCAATTAGCGCTCTTCTTAGACATTTTGGTGATTAAAATGCTCACTGGTATAGACTGAAGTGAGAGAGAAAAGGATCTCAGAACCCTTTAACATCCATTTTATCAGAACTTCCATGGACAATGGTATTGTAGCTTGAGGCCCCTTTCTAGCAAATACTAAAAAGAGAAGACAACAGGGCGGCCAGGATTATCACGGATAATATGATCGCCATTCCTACCAACATTTAACTTGAGGAAGCTGAAATTCTCAATTTTTAACAGAGGATTATCCAGCAAAGTCAAAGTCTCACTTTAGCAGAGAAAATTGACGAGACAACAAAGTGATCAACTCAGAAGTCTTTTATAAAAGTCCTAACCAAAGACTCAAAACCAGATACATTGACGGTATTTGCGGTTATTGGCGTTTTCTTTGTAATAAATACATGAGCAAATACAGACCTGAAGATTCTCCTATCGAAAAATCCAATACCACCTATATGAGTCCTTCGTGGACCTGGAACAGAAACATTGTTGATTTTAGAATGATCCTCAACACCCCCTGTACTAAGAATGAAGATAATAATACCAAAAAGAAAAAATACTTGATACCCTTAAATCAGATATCAAAATCTGGACAGACGCAGTTGGCCCAAATAACATTAATGGGGGTGCCGGTATGATTGTTATTCAAAACAGTATTCATATTTCCGTTTCTGTGTCTGCCGGCAGGATTTGTAGTAGTTTTTGCGGCTAAAATGCTAAGTTTCTTGTAAGCTGCCATTATATTCAGGGATAGCCAATCAGGTTAACAAGAGCATTAAATTGCTCAAAATGTTTGGAAAAAAAATTTGCTCCACCAAGATCACAACAAGTCCATCATCTTCCAGTGTGTCCCAGCTCATTGTAACATTATTCACAAGGAAGCTGACTTAGCCGCAAAAAATCGTAGCCACCTTAAACCAAGACTCCTTAGCTTTATCCTTGTTAACCAGTATGACTGCACTGAGACACTTCTTAAAATCCAAAATAAAAAAACGTCAGACACACGATTCACTCAAATTGATTTCTCCTCCAAGACCAGAAAAGCAGTGATCTGGAGCCAGCTCAAAAGTGGTCATTGTCCTGCGTTGAAGGGGGAGCAAATGCCATTAAAGGTGTTGTTAGAGTTAATAAAATTTTGTTTAAGATATTTAGAGTTATCAATTCTAGTTTGGGAATGAGAGACATGTTTAGAAACTTTGTTGATATTCGCATAGATTCTGATAAACTGACGATTTATCCTTGCTCGAAGCATAAGGCTTCCCATTTAAGGATGGTTTTCTCATTATCATTCCTATTTCCATTCATGGCGTTGATGGTTCTAGTACCGACATTTTTGTTATCTAGGGTTTCCACAATTTTTGTCTAGGAGTCTCGTTTGTATTTTTGATCTATTTCTTGGTATGGTTCGCAAGTTTTCTAAAGATATTTATATCCTCTTTGTTGTATTTAGTTTAGAGGCTAGCTTCGTTGCAATTTTCATCATTGCCTTTGGTCCAGAAAGCTTTATAAGGTTTAATCATAGCACCTAGGGCTGAATTTCTAATCTTAAGTTCTTCCCTCACGTAAGCATTGAATTTAGTCCAGCAAGCTTTCTCGAGACAGAATTTGTGAATTTTTCTCTTTCTCATTTTAATTTGGCTAAATTTGATTTGTGTTTGGATAGAGTAATGATCGGAGGCTACATTATGTAGGACTTTTCAGGTACTTTTAATCATCAGACGGTCACTGGCTAGAGAAATATCTGGAGTAGACTCACTACCAGAACAAGAAATGTGGAGGGTTCCCATCGTTCAGCACGTTGAGGTTTCTTTATCAATACAATCTGATAGTGTTCTACTCAGTTCAACCCAGCCATATAGATTTTTTTTGTAAAAAAAATATTTACCCTAAAACATTTTAAGGTACCAAATTTCAGCTCAATCCATCCACGGGAAGTATTATATTCTACGATGTAAAACAAACATTAATTTTATTTAAAGTGTTTAATACAGATAGTTTCCTGAAAACATTAAAAAAACATTTAATGTAGTAAATATATATATATTAATATATAACATAGAAAGGTCAATACCTACAATATGTAGGTGTGCTTTGGTGATGACATAATAGATCTCAATATAAAAGAAGATTTGTGATCAAATTATTACAGGAAGACACAATTTATGTAACAACGTGTCCATGCATCTGCTTACATAATAAACTGAATAAAGTTTCCAGGGATTACTCTTTCTACCTCTTATAGATTTGTGCATTCTGATATATACAATGTAGTAAATAATTTTTTTAAGGAATTGGTATTCACAATTGGTCGTCTACTAACAGTTAGTAATTTTAAACAATAACTGTGCACTCACATTCACCAGCAGCCTGGATAACTCAGTTGGTAAGACGTCTTCCTTACACATACGACTGATAAGAATCAAAGAGGTCGAAACCGGTCTTGTAGTTGCTTATGCTGGTGAATCAAAATTAATTTGTTAAATATTTTGTTTAAGTAAATACCTAAAGAAAAATATCATCTCATACTGAAATATGGAATGGATTCGACTTATAAATTTTCACTCAACAATTTTTATTCAAATCCAAAGAGATTTTTGTTGAAATCTGACGCGTTTAACGTCTGATCCATTTCTTTCTAAAAACTTTATTCTCGTTTTTCTCAAGATTATGGGCACGTCATTGCAACACGTATGTATGTAACACCTAATAGTCAATTACAGTAAACCTATCAGTCTTTTTAGTATCAAACATAGTGATTGAAATGTACATATTGATCAACTTAAAGAATTTTATTGCACAACAGTTTGGTATATAGAATATATCCTTAAAATCATATTTATCTACTCTATAAATTCTAATTTATCGATTCTACATGTACATACAATGACACTTCTGTCAATTATTAATTTTATCTTTTATCACCCTGTCACTCGTTTAAAAGTCTTGTAAAGAATTATTTAGAACGTACTTAAACGTCCTTGGCAAATAAATAAAAATGTGACTCTGGATTATGGTGAAAGCAAGGACTACTAGTAGTCCTTGGGTGAAAGTTAAACAAAGCAAACAGTTTCGTACAAAAAAATTGAATTACCTTTCTACATATATCACGGTATTATTTTAAGCTACTTCATTGTGCCACGATCATTTCATAGAAAATATTAACTTTATGAATTGGACGGAAGTAATCATTACCCTCGAAAAATTACATCAACAGAATACGAATAATTAAAAAATCTCAGATCACAGCATCCCACAAACAAACACTTTTTAAAATTAAAGGTAAGCTTGTAAATTTATAATGAATATGAGATCGGGGACATACTACTCGTATAACAACTCTATACTTCTGTTTACCGTTAATTTTTGGCCGGTTTTTAAAAGTTAATTTTTCATAAATTTGAAACTACTAAACTTATCGCTTTGAAGTTGGAACAATAATTTGAAATTATAAGAGATACATATTTTTTTAAATTCCAAGGTAATATAGATCACGTGACCTTTAATTTGAACCAGCTCAAAGGGTCCAAAACATGAATTTTCAACTTTTGATATTCAACAATTATTATTTAGCTCCTTTCAATTAATTTACAACACATGTCCACTCTCAGGTCTCCTTGAATTTGACCTAAATCATAAGGCCCACAAGATTTTCACATGTCGGCTTATAACTCGTCATTTAATATATATATACAGGGTGAGCCAAAAGATGGGCCGAATTTAGTGTATTTTAAAGAATTTTATTTTATGTACAAATAATTAATTCA
>JAUYWI010121094.1:0-10334 GCA_034780595.1 Parotoplana pacifica
GGGGGGGGAGGATATACCTCACTGACGAAAATGAGAAAGAGATTTTTTAGAAAAAATATTCACCCAAAAAATGTTATGAAATTATTGTGGCCAAATTTGGCCATTTCTGAAAATCCTATATATTTAGAAAAATTCGAAATGTGCTAAGTAAAAATATCTTAACTTTACCCAAGGTCTGAAATTGAGGTCCAAATTGGGCCCAAATGATGCATCAAAAATCGAATTTAAAAATTCTATTTCGGTCACTGAATTCAATCAAAAACCACTAAAGATGAATTAGATTGTTAAAATAAACATTTTGGATGATTAACGTGCCTTAGAAACATTTTATTAAAAAATCAATTTTTGAAGACCTGCCCTGAACTGCTGAGCCATCTCAAATTTACTACACTGTGTCAGATATCCTCTGGATGATTATAAATCTCAGGTTTTAGCAAAATAGGAAGTTTCTTTTCGATGACGTCATTGGTCGCTAGTATGGCTCCCAAATTGATTCCCTCCAAAAAAATAGTCGATTTACCAAATTTCAACCAAAGTGATACACGGAAAGTATGAAATCCTAGGGGTTACCCATGTAACCACAGCCAATATTTTTAGGTGACTACGAGGGTAAAGTATTCACGATTTTGCCATATATAATTCTACATATTTATATTAGTCCAATGTTTGCAAATTATTTGAAGAAGGGTGAATTATTAAATAGAAACCAAAAAATAAGCAGCCTATCTCACGGGGCTTAATTAACCGTCATGTTTGACTAATACCATAAACCTTCCTTTTTTAATTGCATACATATTTGCAAACCACCAATAATTGTAAAATAGTTTTAAAAAATCTGAAAATTAGTAGAATTGATAAAGTAAGCCAACAAAAAATCTTAGAAAATCCAAAAAAGCACTACCTGCTATACATGACTATTTTTGACTCACTAAATGTTAAATGTCATAAAGTAATATACCCATTATAGAAATATCCATAGCCCAGTAAATTTAGAAATAGTAATCAAAATTTCGCAACAACTTTGGCTTTGCTATATAGGTCTACATTGAATAGAACGTATACAGTAATACGTGTATTCTGTTCTCTTAAGTATGAATCAATTTAATAAAGATGAAAATTACTTGTTCGAATATACTATCCAGTATCTATCCCCCATATTGATAGATTGGTGTGGATATGAAAAATGTATAAATCAATACCGATGTTTCCCAAAAATACATCTTTCTACATCAAACCTGCACAACGAATTGGAAAATATGTACTAATAACAACCACAAATAGCAAGTTTTATTAGATAAATCATCTCAATGAGGCTGATTAGTCTTTTATAATAATCTATGATAAAACAAAATGAATAAAATAGAAACTCTTATTTATATAAAAAGCATCAACTTCTTCTTCAGCATCATCACACAAAATAAAATAAAAACATAGAACAAATAGTATTTTTTAGGGTCGCTTATCGATGAATGTTAATTTAATGATCTCCTTTGTTCGAAAAATGCGCTTTTTAAAATCCAAATTTATATATTGTACAAACTTTGTATTGGTGCTGTAATACAAACTGTACAGAAACTTTAAACACGGATAACATTTCAACAAATTCAAAACATTCACTTGACGTAATTACCATGACGGTTGTCTGTAGATGAGTGCGTGGCAAAAAATATACTGTTGATAATCTTGACAGCCATTAAGGTATCGAGCAATTTTGTGATGAATCATAAATTTATTGGACTTTATCAAACTCCTCCGTGCCGCCGTCACAATGTTGGCCATCCATATTTCGCCTTTAACCTTCCAAATTGCGAACAATGTATCTGTTGTCGATAAAAATCATTTTTGGACGTTGTCCTCACGCGATGCGTGAGCGTGAATTTTCAAGTCCTTGTTGATGAAGATGACTGAGGGGCAATTGTTTATACACCGCTCGGCATAATTGCCAAACATAAAATAGTTGTATTTATTTAAAACATATTTTTTCCGGACAATCTGACAGCATGTGACCGGCTCAAACACAAATTTATGGATACTATTACTTCATGAGACATATTTCTATAGCCAACATCAATGATGATATAAAAAATGTGGTACAAATCTACTCTAAACCTTGAAAAGATTTTTTCTTAAAAGAATTCTTTTTTTTAAAAAAACAATTACATTTATGGGTTTATTTATGAATTAAACTTAAATCAAACCACAGTTAGTTTGAACTAATTGAATTTTACAAGTGGAAAGTATGTCAATCCATTTGTAGTGCATCGAGCTAGTTATTGCCTTGCTGAATAAATGGAATTTCATTATACAAAACATAAATCTACATCAGATTCTAGCATAGAAAATACTCCTTTGTATCACTAAACAAATTTCCGCGGTTTATTTCCACAGGCAAATAATTTAGTTACCTTATAAGCTCATTACACCCAATAAACAGTTCCTGGTATAACAGCATACAGACCAATATTCAGTGTCATCGGAAGATGTAAGTGATTTTAATGTGTTTGCCCATCTTTACTAGGTGATTATATGAAGACCAACAAATTGAAAACTTAACATCACACACACTGTTGGTGCTCAAGAGAAGAAGAAGAGGTAATAAGAGAGAAGACATGGAAATGAAATAATGCTAGACCTAATAATAATAAATGCACATCATGACGTCACATGTTGTCCAGGGACTAAGCTGTGGGTTGCAGAAGGTCATGAAGTTGTTTGACTTGATCTTTCAGACCCTCACTATTGTCGCCAGCCTTCATCAGTAGAAACAATTTGGCCTTCATTTGAAGTCGTAAATCCTAGATGAAAAAAGTTTGATTTATATATTTTAAAAAGCTTTACTAAAAACATTAATGCAGACTTTTTTTTCTAAATATGATGACGCCTTACAGTGCATTTGATCAAAATATTTACGTTACAGTAGTACAAGTATTAGTACACAATAAAAGTGAGCAAAAATTATGTCGAACTTCCCAAACACACAGAATCGGAGGAATTACTAAGGTAAACGAAGTTTAATGTTCTAATAAGTTCACACAAAATAGGAAACTTGAAAAACATGACTCAATACCCTCAATTCAATTGAATAATCTTTTTTTAAGGATAAATTTGAAAACTTAATTTTGAATTATTAATAATTGTAAATGGACCAAATATGCTCTGCAAGTAGTATATGAAATTAATCAGAAGAGTAATACCATAGGCGTTACTAACATCCTATTCCCCAGAGTACATAGTCAGGTTAGAACCAGGCACCTCTGGATTGAGAGTCCAGTGTCCAACACCAAGACCTGCGCTCTGTACAAAAGAATAGGTGCTTAGAAACATTCTGATACCCACAGCAACTACTGGAAATAGTTTGCTATATTTGTTTTGGTACGGGAAGCACAACTAATCAGACAAATGCAGACAGAACTTGTCACAAATATTCACATGACTGATCAACATGTATGGCTATAAGTAGTTGTGCTTCCGTATCAAAACAAATATAGCAAATAATTCCAATAGTTGCTGTGGGTATAAGAATGTTTCTAAGCACCTATTTTTTTTACAGAGCGCTGGTCGTGTGGTTGGACACTGGACTCTCAATCAAGAGATGCCTGGTTCTAATCTGACTATGTACTCTGGGAATAGGATGTTAGTAACGGCTATGTTTTGTTTGGTATTTTTTCTGATTAATTATAAAATGCATGTATGATAAACAAATATAACTGGAATTTTTAGCAGCTTCGGTAATTCTAGAATACTTCTAAAATTACCGTAGCTGCTAAAAATGGAATTTTAATTCCGGTAATTACCTATAGCAGCGTTCCACAAAATCAGTTTTTAAGGCCATTGGTGGCCTTTAAAAGAACTTTAGTAGCTTCAGAATGGCTACAGAAAAATATTTACTGTGGTCTTTCCAAGAATTTGTGTGGACTTCAGAATGGTTTTACAAAAAACTCAATACCTATCTAATTTTGGTGACATAGAAATACCTAAAAAAATGGCTGGCTTCACTTTTTTTCCTTACTTTTTAGAATAAATTTGGAATATTATTGATAACATTTCCATTTGTTCGACTAGTTTCGACTACAAGAGTCACAATAATGAACTGACAAGCATAATACAGGGTGGCGCAGAAGTCGCGCCCATGGAAATATATACAAAATCTGCTAGTGTAAGAAAATTGGCTAATTTTTCTGGGACGTGTGCAATCCATAAATGTAGATCTAAAAATAGCCTTATTTCAGGAATAAATTACTCAAATTTCATAATGCAATTCTGGAATTATCATTTGATAACGTTTTTGTCTTACATGGTGTACGTACATCAATGTGATGGCCAAAAATTTAACACAAGAAAAAAAGTGGAATTTATTTTCATGTTTGGACGTGATGGAGCCCCTAACCGATGTCGCAGGACAATTTAACCTACATCACCCTAATAGATGTCCAATTAATCAGCACACAGTGGGTAGCTTAATCAAACGTTTTAAAGAAATTGGAAGTGTCCACGATAGTCGACGTAAAAGTTCAACCGATGAAGGAACCCATAATAAATTTATTTTGAATTTTGGCTTGTATCAACAAAAAGTTTGCGTCATATAAAAAAATACTTTTTAGTGAAATGTCGTATCATACATATTAGAACAAAATATGAGTGCTTGCCTGAAGTTGTCCTAACATGGAATCTTCCATATCGATGCTCATAGGATATGGCAAATTGTCCTCCGACCATTTGGAGTATTTCATAGCATGAAACAAATTCTTAATAAACCGAATCCACTGAATCAAGAGGCCGTTGTCTTTGGTAAAACGCCCAGTTCCAGAAATTAATGTAAGAATATCATCTGGAGCCTAAATGGAAATAGAAAAAGGTAAATCAAGTTTTTAGTAAGTCAAATTTTAGTCACATTTTGTATATCGCATAACAATTTAAGTTAACAAGTCGTTCCTCACGTTTAGCCTCAAAATATAGGTTCAAATATTGACACAGAATATGCAGAAACATTCAGTGAGTATGAATAAGTTATGAGGATGTACATACTTGTGCAACAAGAAGTCTAGGAACTGATCTTGCTTCCCAGGAGAGATTAATCAAAATAATGAGAGCCTGCTTGACCACTTCTGTATCTTCTTCATCTAATAGTGAATACCAATAATCAACATGCTTGAGAATTTCTTCATGAAAGTAGTTTGTGAGGCTCAGATTACTCAGAACTTTAAGGGAAGCAATACCAATATCAGTTTCCTCCACATCCCTAGCTAAATTAAGAAAATGAGTAATCTGGTTCTGTAACAGAAAAATTAAAGAATAAAAAAACTTAGGAAATAAAATAATATATCTACAACAATAAATCTAGAAAATCTAATTTGAATAGTTGGGATTTGAGAAAATATTTGAAGGTGGATGGACCCTATTACAGATAACATTTTACCAATACAATACCCGATAAAACTTCAAATTTTCTTCACAACAAGATAGATTGACAAGTGTTTGAACAGTAGCTAACGTCAAAGCTGGATTCACACCATTTTTGTTTAAAGAAGCTTTCTCCAATAAATTTAATAAACTGCTTAAACAATGACATTCTCCCAACAGTGACTAAAAATAAATGCAAAATAACAAATGCAGCTGAACCCATTTATTAATCATCCTAGTTACTATTATTAAATATTCCAGAACCATTCAGTAAATTCACCCACTATGTACAGGTTTATTTGATTTTCTAATATGATTTTTAATGATTTTATGTGAAACTTTTGTAATTTTTATATTTTATTTTTCAAAATTGAAAACTTTTCTTTTTCATATACATACGTGTATTACATGTGTATAAAATTCATTCAATATTGTATTGAAACCATTCTCGTAACTACATAATTTTCTGCAAATTGATTCAATTATGTAGATACAACCTAGACAAAAAGAAACGGTATGTCTTTTCTCCTCCCAGGGCGGTCTCCAGGACTACCCCCTTCCCCAAGCCTGTTTCCTCCTCTCATGTCCTCCAGGCCCACTGTCGCTCCCAAGCCTTTCCCTCTTGGGGCTCTTTTCACACCTCTGCCGAGAATCTCAGTGCTTTGATCTTTAGAATCGCTCCTCTTAATATCTCTGTAGATCTTGGCTTTGATCGCCTCGAATTCAATTGCGATATCAAATGCGCAAAGAAAAGCATCCCTAGAGGCCACAGGAAAACATATGTTCCTGGCTGGGACGAGCAATGTGAAAACCTCGGAAAGAAGCACAGAGACGCAAACACCATACAAGAGGCTCAATCAGCTGCCAAAGAGCTATTCGCACACTTAGACACTACAAGACGAGAAAGGTGGATGGAAACAGTCGCAAACTCTAGCCGCACTGCATGGAGATCGTTCAACAGACTAGCTGGAAACAATAAAAAGACTCATACCACAAGCAGGCACATAAATCCAACCACAGTAGCTATACACTTTATCACTACTGGAAACTTCAAACACCATGACAAGGACTTCACCAGAATTCAAAACCCAATGGAACAAAACTACAGTCAACCTCAACCTAAGCCAACCTGTTCAACCGAGGAACTTGATGCAGCCCTGAAGACTTAGAAATAGTAAAGCTCCAGGACCAGACCAAATACATCCTGAATTCTTTATTCATCTCAGCAACAAAGCTAAGAAATGGTTCTAACAATTACTTTCAGCATGCATCGAACATCAAAAGATTCCAAATATCTGGCGACATGCAAAAGTCATCTGCATCCTAAAACCCAATAACTTTCAGATAATTCAGCAAGTTATAGACCTATTAGCCACGGATACAAAACACTTGAGATAATCATCTACAACCAATCATAGAATCACAACTTCCACCCCCCCCCCAACAAACCGGTTTTCGAAATGGACGATCTAAAACTGACCAAATCACCCTACTAACCGACGATATTAAAGACGGTCTTATTTCCTTTCAGCAGCATACAACACTCTGGCGCAAAGGGTTAACTCTCAAGCTTCTAAAACTCATACCTGACAAACACATCGTCTACTTTCTGACATCTCATATCACAAAGAACCATTACACTATATATTGGAGACAATGGGTCCAAAAAATCTTTGAAGAATGGTGTCCCACAAGGATCAGTACTAGCACCTCCCCTCTTCAATATTTATACTCATGACCTACGACATCCAAAAAATACATTTACGTTGATGATATTGCACGTATGACATGTCACATCTCCTCATTTACGTAGAGATAAACATCTTGCAACGTTGTCACACAAAGCTCTACACGATTCAAGCCATCCGTTAAACAAAAAAGTTACCAACATCGCAAATCCAACATTCGTCTCAAATCTTGTCAATCATTTAACACAAGGGCAACAAACATAAAAAATTGTCCGCTTAAAAAAGTTAAATTGTGGACAAGGGAGAGATGGGAGATAGAATGGGAAGAAACACCACCTTGCACACTGATGCCACATATACCCACACCAACAAACAAACATCCTGGCCATCACCTTCATCGGCATTGCTGGACACGACTAAACCGAATCAGGACTGGCCATGAACGCTTCCCGAAGAACATTGTTCAAATGGGCTTCGCTTGCGGAGCACCGGAACTTTCCAATAGCACCTCATTTACGAATGCCCCACTTACAAACCACCTGACGAGCTGACCTCATCCAACTGAACGATGCCGCCATCAAGTGGTTACACAACCTACCCCTCCAAATTTAGTCATTTTTCTGCTGTTTGGTCCGCAAGTGAGAAAATAATGACATTCACCTAATGTTCTTCAGATAGGCGCAACCTTGCCCGCTTACATTCATAAAATCAACAATAAACTTATAAATTCATAAAATCAACAATAAACTTATAAATTCATAAAATCAACAATAAACTTATAAATTTTGAAAATCTATTGAATCAATTTTGAAAACGATGTCTGTGTATTTTGAATAAATCAATGAAAATGATGTCTGTGCATTTTTAAAACACATAAATCATTTATTTAATACACAACAATAAAAATGGTGTACACAGTTGAACAAGGTGTTTGTTTAGTAGAGAATTACTTTAGAAGTGGTAGCTATGCTGCAGCTAAACAAGTCAAATGCTCCTGTCGCTGCTGATTCCACAATAAAACGCTTAATGGACAAGTTTCGACGTGCAGGCTCTGATAATAATGATAATGCTCAGGCAGACCATCTTCAGAAGCCGATGGTGATAAAGTTGCTATGGTTCAAGGTGCCTTCATTGAAAGTCCCACACAATCAGTAAGAAAGGTTGCACAGTTGGATTTTTAATTTAATTCATTAATTTCTCACTTGCGTTACTTTGTGGACACCCTGTAGAAATCTGAGATAGTCAACAACCATTGAAAATAGAGTTTAAATATTTATGTGTTCAAATTTGGATAAAATAGTGCATTTTTTACTTTTTAGTCTGTATATAGAATTTAACTATGGGAATATCCAACTCCAGTGAAGATGGAATATTTTTATGGTGTTTTGAAGGTCACACAAATTCATAAAAATATTGATTAATCGATGTTTTTGGCCATAATAGAAACGAAACTATAAATAATGTTTTAGAAAATCTGATATTTTTTACTTTTCTAGTTGACGTGGTCTATGAAGGGTACAGCTTTGGGACACGTCTGTAAAAAGTGTGCATGAATAAATGGTTTCTTATAGCGCATCAACTTCATTTTAATAAGATGTTTGTTTTTTCTTTAGCGGATGATGACGACTTGGTACTGACTACTGTGATGAGTCCCGATTTGCATAATATCAACTTGCCTATCATGGTGCTTCCAAATTTGTGAGAACTCCTTGTTTTGTACCATCTGTGAGCTTTTACTGAAATGTTGTATAGTGTACTCGTATACAATATTCTGACCTAATTCAGCCAATGGGTCCATTTTAAAGCTCTATTTTGTTCAGCTGTTTATTATTATTACACTCCAACAATAGTAGTACTACGTGGGAGCAAATGTACAGTTTGAAAACAGTTCTAGACAATTGTTAGCTATAACAAACAGCCAGTGGAGTACTTATGCATTGTGTTAATTTAATATTATTTGTATGTGTATGCGAAGTCAAATAATTCATGGGATAGTTGATTTTGGAAAGTACTGCCTGAGGTCATAAAATTAGAAGTTAGCTATCCAAGTACTTAACCCTTCGCTGATAAAAGGGAGATGTACATTCTTATGGTATGGGACATATTGCACTCATGATCCCTTGATGAGACAAAACTCACCAGTTTGATATATCCGTGAGGCAAAATTCACCAGTTTGATAAAACCATGAGGCAAAACTCACCAGTTTGATATATCCGTGAGACAAAACTCAGGAGTTTGATATATCCGTGAGACAAAACTCAGGAGTTTGATATATCCGTGAGACAAAACTCATCAGTTTGATATATCCGTGAGACAAAACTCATCAGTTTGATATATCCGTGAGACAAAACTCAGGAGTTTGATATATCCGTGAGACAACAGCCAAATATTTTGGACATGACATTTTGAGGACGTCCCCCCACATCATTTATCAGTAAATGGTTAAGAACTTTTAAACTCCTTGATTATTTGGACTATGTAACTGAAGTTTCCCCCCAAGATGTTGTATAACATGTATCCACTGTTTGTTGGAATACTTTATGCAGAATTTATCAACTGATCAAACTACTTTTGTTAATCGGTATACATTTTTGTAATATTTCTGTAGAGGTAGTGTATTTTTCGATTGAAATTATTTAGGTATGTGAAAAGCTAAATTTTGATGTAGGATAGTGCGATTGAAGGTATATTTCCTCGTCTAAGTTCTCTGATTTGTTTGTCCCTCGTATCCTGGTAGCAAAATTTAAAATTTAAATTAATTATTTCAACGGATACAGTTTAGTTAGCTTCTTCAGTGCCATAAATTTACAGATCTAAATACAAATGCATGAGTATATATATATAAGAGTAACATTTATACAGAAAATGGTTTTAGTAGACAGTATTTACAACATATTGGATTCTGACAGAGTTTATGTAAAAAATTAACTTGAGTAACAAATGTTCAGAAATTGGATTTTGATAGAGTTTAATATTGGATTCTGACACTAGTTACTGGTAGATGTTGATGAGAATATTGTCTGGCTGTTTCTTGATGTAAATTTGTTCAATTGATCTGCGTTTTAGGTTGTTCCTGAGGTTGCGATGGATTATTGTGTTGTTGATTTTTTAAGTTCTGTGAGTAAAGTATATGCTTTATAATAATAATAATATTTATTGTATATAAAGAGTACATATATACAAAGGGCGGATAAAGGACTTGAGAAGCCACTTATATAGCGCCAGGAACAAAATACAAAATTCAT
>JAUYWI010121105.1:0-10334 GCA_034780595.1 Parotoplana pacifica
TATTTATTTTCACCATTTCGAGCCTCAATCTAAGAATAAAAAGTTAATATTATTTCGCTCTTTTTCTCTATTTGGTGTCAGGTGTTCAAAAATATTGTAATTATTTCATTAAAATAGCTAAATATAATTAAAAAAATAAAATATACATAATTTTATCATTTTTATTGAGGCTCCCAATGGTAACATCTTTTATTTTTTGTCAATCAGAAAAGAGAAACTAAATTGTAAACAATAACCGATTTTTAAACAAGTAATCCGTCTAGTCTAACTAAATATCTTCTTTGTTACTGAGTGACGATACTGAGTGATACTGAGAGACTATAAAACACCCATAAATTGTTTATTTAATTTTTAACTAAATGTTGTCGAAAATAGTTATCTAACAATATTTTCTATCTGAGCTATGTATAATTATGTCTTGTGTAATTAGGTACACGCCTAAATGTTGATATTATTTTGCATGTTGCTTTCGTTTCGAGTCCTTTTGAATGTGCTAATGATTCGGGTTTTGCTAGGTAAACTTGGGTGTGGATTTCTCTAAAAACTGGATATTTTGCATATATCATCTTGTTACATTAACTATTGTATATTTCTACTGTATCTACCTATGTACCTAGGTAATAAGAATAGTATTATTTAACATCCGCCCCCTATGATTTGAATTTGGTTGTAATACACGACGGTGCTTTATTTGTATAGTAGGTAGATATTTTATTATACTGGTAGGTACCGCCCGATAATCATTTGTAGAAATTCTTATGGTAGACGTTATTTTTTAATCCAACTGAGTCAAGAAAGTTACTTGCTGTATAGTTTGTATACATAGGAGGCACACAATAGCTTAATCATGATCAATGCAATGTTTTTCTCTGTTTAGTCAATCGATAGCAATAAGGATTTCAAACCTTGAACCAGTTTTCTTAAAATCTTCTGATTTGGTGCTAAATTTGAAATACCGAAGGTTGCTATTAAATAAATTTGGACCAAGATGCAAAATACATATAAAGATATTCTTATGTCCAGAAATATAACATACTTCTATATTGACATTATTTTAGGATCTCATTTACGAATTGTAATTGTCTTATGCCGAAAGACAAAGTTCTGAATTTATTTTTGTTTTTTGATGACTCATTAATTAGTAAAATGGTGAGTATATATGTATGTATATATGACTTTATATCTGTCTTATTTACTGAATTTTCACTTATTTTGCACCATTATTGAGATATTGGCCAAAAACCTTTGCTACCATTTTGAATTATGACGCTATCGCCAAGAGATAATTTTAGCGACACCCATAGCAAGTCTTAACTATTCCTATCAGTAGTAAAACTACCTAGTAGAAAACTAGCTAGTAATTTAAGTTGTAATGCATCGCAATAGCAGATAATCTCAGCATCAAAGAGTCTTTATATATCGAACAAGCAGGGTAGGTTTGAAATTTGTTATAACCATTTACTGTTATTTTGTTGTTTAGATTCATTTTGCTTTAAATACCCATTAATGTATTTAAAAAATTGAAATAAATATTTCATCAGCATGTTCAACATGTAGAAATGCAGCAGAAAGTTTTAGTACAAATTTTGTCTAATGCCAATCAAAGAACTGTATTAGGACTAGTACCTACATCGATTTTGTGAAACAGGAAGCGTCAAAGACAAACATCATGAAGGCCAAAAACAAGAACTAGTTAAGAAAACAAAGACGACGTTAGTTCAAAACGGATAGCTCTGTGTATCGAGAAAGACGGCCACCATATTAACTCTTAATGCACTTTATAAACGTTCTATAATATTATGTAGGTACTTGGCTTTATCATGTTAAATCTATGTAAGTTATAATTTTAAAACATTGTGTACGATTTAAACTTTTGTTTTGAAAGTTTAAGAAGTGGGCCGTGACATCTGAAACATCATGTACCTACATCCATTTGGTTATTATATGACTTCATAATTGATTTTTTGGGGCTTAAAAGAGTATATTTTTCAGAGGAGTAGGTATTATGTGGCATCAAGGGCATCAGATTAAAATAATTTTGATGTTTAAAGATATACAAAAGATATAAGAAAATTTGATGTTGTGGTCCAAATTTCAGCCAAATCGGTTGAACTGTTCTTTAAATTATTTCAAAAAATGTCCAGGGGATACTTCGACTCCAGAGTATATACCTAATGTTTAGTTTAACATGGTATATTTCAGTTTTTAAATATATACATCGATTTGTATTACCTGCACCAAATTTTGACAGCCAATGAAAATCGATTTTTCTGTAACTTTTTCCAAATCGCTATACCTATACCTAAGCATTTTGAAAATTTGATTAAAAATATTGATCTAAATAAAACTTGGAATTTCTTTGTCCTACATTGAAAATAATATATTAGGTTAAGAAAAAACAGAATTTAATTTGCTGATAAAAGTTAATAATTCATTGGACATACCTACATTTTCATTTTTTGTTATGTTATTTATGTGTCAACGCAAAATTTAATAGTTTTATTCAAAGTCACAATTTGATTTCCACTGATTTTGGGGCGGCATCCAACCGAATCATTAAAAAGGACTTTTTAATTCCATTTTAGTGAATGTCTAAAATCATTCCAAAACCACTATAAATGACTTATATATTAATAAACAGTCATTTTAAATAATTTAGAGTTATATGTACAGAAATTTTTTTCATTAAAAGTCTATTTTTACAGACCAATATTTTTGACCCAATAGAACATCAACGATAAAAATGAGGCATCCAGTTTTCTAACACATTATTTCTATTGCCTTCATAATTCTATAACTCAAATTTGAGAAAATTTTTTGGTTCATTTGGATTTTACAAGACAAAAAAATCGATTATCAATAATTAGTTCAAAATGTAATTCATAATCTGTGTTACCAGTTTCCTGGTGAACCTACACAACAAATTTAAAGTTAATCGAACAAGCTTTAATTTTTGGAGCTAATGACTTCACCGGCCCCTAACGCAGTTCCCTTATCTATTTTTTTTCAAAAACAAAAAATAATTCTGTCATAAAAAGTTTTCTACTTGTGCACCAAATTTCAGTCCAAGCCATCCACGACCAGTCAAATTCTCGGCCAATAGAATGTTAGATAGGGGCTAACATTTTTTTCTGTATAAATTAGGTAAATTTTTATTTTCAAAGTTTCCAATTAAATAATACCTCCTTACTTCTATTATCAGGTAGAGCGTACATATTTGTATCAAAAGCGTTTTATATGAATGGGTACTACATATTAGTATTCGGTAGGTTCAATTATTAATTAATAAGACTTTCGAATAACAGATTTTCTTTAGGATAGCCATCTATCATAGATTGTCCGCAAATATTATTTTCTCCCTAAAAAATACATCTCATAAGAAGTTAGTAGGTACCTATATGATAATGATTGTTAAATTTTCACTGAATAGTTGGGTGAAATTTTAAAATTATTGACTAAAATGCTTCCTGTACTTTTCTCATATTGATTGTTTTTTATGAGATATTTTTAAATAAATTTTCTTCCCCGGACAACCGAAATTATAATTTAAAAAATTGTTTTGGCTTTTGGGTCAAACAGAAAAAGATTATCACATAAATAAATAGATATGTATTTTAAAAATTCAGCATAAACAATGATAAAAAGTATGTAAATACCAATCAGCGATATGTAATACTTTAAAGCTGTATATTTTCATGCTATAATATAAAATTACTATCAAATTTGATAAAAAAAATAGCGAAACAAATGCTATAACTTTTTCTGGCTTAAAATTTTGCATTGATATTCACGTTGTTAGAAGTCTATGTGGTAGGGAATATGAGCATTAAATGTAGGACATAGATATTTTTGGAAAACTACAGCATTTTAAAAATTAGTCAATGAAAACACTACTACTCTCTATGGTGAGATATTGAAATTTTATAGTTTAATCTATAGATTTATATCAATTACATACAGTTGTTTCAATTACAAAGTGGAAAGTATTTCAAGTCAAGGAAGCTACCCCAGCTGCTGAAATTCATTAACCAATAGATTGCCTAATTGGAGAAAATTGTTTAAGCAGACGTCCAGTTTTTTATCAGGCCAAAGAAGCAAAGGGTGGATGCAGAAGTTTGGATGATGCTGACCGCTCTGGGAAACCCATAGATGCGAGACCATTCAAGCTGTCCAACAATGCGTTGATGAAGATTCCAGGTGTAGGTACTGTCTGAGAAATTGAGGTGGGGAATGTCACGTGGTATTGTTCATCGCATTCTCAAGGATCACCTGAAACTCAGTAAGTTTAGTGCACAATGGGTTCCTCGATTATGCAACAATAATAGGGAAGCTATGGAAAGTACAGTATGCAGAAGAATATCTTGAGCTGATTCAATGCAAAGAAGAGGATTTCTGGAAATGATTGATCATTATGGATTAAACTTGGCTACCCGTCTTCGAACCTGAGACTAAGGACAAGAGCAAACAATGGCTTCCTAAAGGGGCCACTTTCCCTCAAAGCAAAGGCAACTCTTTATCATGCAAAAGTAATGCTTTCATGCTTTTGAGATGACAAAGGCATTGTTCATATTAATTTCCTCCCAGATAATATGACAATAAATGCTGATTATTACTGTAGTCTTCACAAAGATGTGCGTAATCGTATGCGTCATAATCATGTCGGAAATTGGTCTCATTGGTTTCTTTCTCTTGCATGACCAAGACCCCATACAGCCCAGGTGACTCAGAATCAACTTCCCCACCCTCCAAACAGTCCTGATCTTTCTCCATATGACTTCGCTTTGATTCTCTACCTCAAGTCATTCATTAGAGGTCACCACTTTGAATCGAACAGGGGATATCCTGAAAGCCATTCCAAAAGACTGGTTCAGAGACAATATGAGAAAACTGGTATTTCAATGGATAATTGCATTCACATACATGGAGAATGCATACATTTTGATGTAAGATTAACCTTTTTATTATCAAAATTTCATAGTGAAGACTATTTTTCACATTTTTAAGTTACTGTTTTATTAATTTTTTCTCATGAAATTTTATATTATATTCTTATTACATATCGCCTACAGATAATCAAATTTAATCAATCTGAATTAAAATGGGGGAAAGTTATAGCATTTGTCTTATTACTTTTGGGACAGCCCTGACTTAATTTTATAATGAAAACACATAGATACAAAATGCATTTCAAAGCCCTAGGAAATGTTTAACAAACTGATATGAATAACATATCTAAATATTATACAGTTGGCCATTTGTTTTTTGCTCTAATGAGAGCTTTTTGGTACTTCTAATTTAGGATATGGCTTTGTTTGGGACACAAAGATAGCATAGCAACAAATTTAGCCCACATAATTCTTATGAGTATTTGACCATATAAATTTTGGTTACCATAAATAAACTTTCATTTAATTCTTTCAAAGTTAACAACTGTTACTAGCAACATGAGATTTTCACTAATTAATCCACATTACACAAAACCTCAGCTACTATATTAATTTAAGCAACATAATATTTACATATATGTATAGCATAGCAACAATCATAGAAACTTTTGCTAGGTATGTTAATATTACATAGCAAGAAGAAATATTTCAAAATTGACCTACATAACATTGATTTTATAGGTATCTGATCACATAAAAACACATGTTATACATAATATAGGAATAAATGTACCAGCGTCCAAAGATGTCCTATTTGATGCATACATAGACTAAATGTATAGAATACATCCAGGCATCTATAAAGTATAACTATTTCTACAGAACCCTATGAGAATCACGTGTCAGAAAATAATATGAGGTGTCATGTTCTAAGAATCATTGAACTAAATCTCTAATAAATAAAACAGAAAATTAAATATAGGAATAAAATAATAAATAAATAAACACTTCAAAAAATATGTATAATTTATATTACTATGTGTAATATTTGGATCGGAAATCTGGAATAAAAATAGTACTGAAACTTTGAAGTGAATAATTCTGGTTAATCATAAAACATAGTTCCTGTCAACTCATATCAAACAGTTTTTAAGTGTCTTTGAATAGTTTTGTATGTAAAAATTACAAATTCGATATTTAAACTTCATTATTAAAAAAAAGTTTTATTATCATACCAGTTATGTACACAACTCTGAAAAACAACAGTACATATGTATAGGTAATGATTACATAAACAACTCTGTTTCTCTAAAAGTATTTATAAATATCAAGAGGTATTTAGATTCATTACATAACAATTTGAAATGTGTTAGATTCTAGACCATGATGAATACTTGTGTTCTACTATAATTATAAATTTTAACTAAATGACCAATTTAAATAAACCTAATATATTTTGAATCAAGATACCTAAGATAAAAAACAACTACAAGCCTACCAGAATAATTATTTCTTACCAGACAATTTAATTAAAAAACAATTCTACAAACACTCTATAATTTGAGTTTACTGTTATTTGTGATGGGTTCAAATATAGCTGACACCCGAAATAATATGCAATACCAAAATTTGAATGGAAGAACATGGAGTGTCTTTTTATAAAAAAATTCTCATGATTTCTGACCAAAACATACTTTAAAATAAAACTATTAATATGTATCTAGCATAATAAATAATTATGTATGTATGTATAGATCCAATATCTTAAAAAACACAATTGGCATAGTAAGTTAATTCAAACAAATTACTAAAGCTATAAAAATCACAAATGGCTATACACAATTTTATTATATCGATAAGTGTAACCGAAAACTACAAAAAATAAATATAAAATAAAAACATTTAAGAATAAAATACTGGTAAGATGATCTCATATGAATACTGTAAGGATTCTTCCACACAAATTATGTTTAACTGAACACAAAATGGTGGAATGTAAACTTAGCATGTCATGATCTGAATAAATTTGCTACAGGCTATAAATTACAACACTTGATAAAATGAAGACAAGGATAAAGCTATTTAGTAGAAAAAAGTATACCAAATAAGTACTATAATTCTAATTTAAAGAAGTAAAAAAATGCATTATAATTATATTATCATTAAAATAGATCAGCATCCCAGGGGTGTTTGGTCCAACAATCATTGTGTACCAACAATAAACCCCATAGGCTCATAGGAAACATTCCACATTGAAAGAAAATGGATTTTTGCTGGCTTCCAGCATGTGGCTTTAACACCAAGGGTCACTCAAAATTTTTCTTATGCTGAAAAATATTAGTTTTACAAGTTGCTTTCATTTTCTTCAAATTTACACTGCTGACTTCTGTTAATGTTATAAGTAATTTAAAAAATGGTATGGTCCTACATTAATGGGAAAGTGGTTTTTGTTAAAATATTTTATGCCAATATTATTAAATTTATATGTAACTATGATACTACTTGCAAATAATATACATTTAAAGTATCTAATTTTAAAAAAATGACAAAACATTTCAACAAAAAACTATTTGCCATTAATGTAGGACCACAATGATAATTTTAATTGCTTGTAACATCAACAGAAATCAGTAGTGTAAATTAGAAGTAAATCAAAGTCATTTATAAAACTTATAGTTTTCAGCATAGGAAAAATACATTACGTGACTACTGAGTAGTCCTTGAAGTCAAAGCCAACCAAAGAAATTCAGCAGAGGTCCATTTTCTTCCAATGTGGGATGTTTTCTATAAGCCTATGGGGTTTATTGTTGGTACTATGTTTGTTGGACCAAATGAAACTGGCCTGTCAGTATAACAGTTGAAATAATAACAAACATATCCTATTTTCAAATAATATGTTGGCACTGTATGGATGCACATTTGAAATTATAATACAAAATGTTTTATAATACTTGAACCTCATTAATTTTAGACTATATTTCCATTTTGGCTAGGACACTAAATAAATAAAACACACACTTGATTTTTAGAATTTTTGATAATCAGTGTGTGCATTCTGAATAGTATGACAAATAAATGAAATGAATAAAACTACTTCACCATTTTGCTCTTATTTCTAATAAATACAAAAAACATATGAGTATTTGAAAAACAATCATAATATGATTAAAAAGAAAATGCATAAACTACAAGAAGAAAGAACTACAATAAATCATCATTCCCAGAATGACTGATGAATGTTACTGAACTCCAAATAATTGTTTTGGTACTTTGAATGAAATACTGAAATGCATAGATAGCAAATAGAAATACAAGGAAGAAGATGATATCTGCAAAATGGGCATAGTTAAGAAAATAAATGTTATACATTTGGTTATGATATGGATAAATTAATATATGTAATTTTTTAAACTATTTTATTAAATTAAATATTAGTCTATCATAGTAAATATCAATACATCTTATTATGCTTTTGTCTGCCAGGTCAATTACCTCAATTACCAATTCTTTACATGGTACAATAATTACATGCCATATATGAAGGCATTCCAATAATTATTAATATTTTATTAAGTAATTAAATTTAAACATTTTCATATCTAAATATATAAAACTTTCATATATGAGTATTTTTACACAAAGATCTTCAAATTTTTTTTTGGATCAATAGTTTTTATTGAAATGGTTTAGCATTTGCCTGGTAACATTTCTGTAATTTAAAGAACATATATTCAATAAGTACACTTTTTAAATAACAAAAGAACATTTAATAAATGTATACCAGGTTGTATTCTGGTTACAAAATCAATATTTTTAAAAAGCCAGAATTATTAGATTTCATGTTTGCAGTATAGCTACCAAATTTAATCAATTTTCAGTTTATTACATTAGAATATACTTTCTTGTAAAAAGTGTATTTTTTAAAAATTTGGTTCAAACAATAAAACCTATGTCAAAAGTTCTGCAAGAGAATTAGGAAAACTGATTCCATATTTCATTCAAATCAGTTAAGGAAACATGTGCTAGCAGTAAACCCCCTTCCTCTAAATCTATGAAAGGTTAATAGATATAAAATACTGTGATTATATAATTTGAATAAAAATTAAAACACATTTCCTTAAGTTGTAAAAAAACATGAGAAAATAATGGCAGTGTATTCTATAAATTACTTTAATTAATTAGAAAATAAATGCTAACTCCATGGTTAGAAATCAACATGATGGACAAACCAAGCATTGACATTGGTGACCAATGTAGCTGCTGGTTTCCACCAATGTTGGTATTGGTACCAATGAGAAAAGCAAATAACCAGGGGCATGTCCAGGATTTTTATTTAGAGGGCAGGGGGGTTATTATAAAAGTGATTAAAAAATTGAGCTGATATGAATATATTAACAAACAGATGAAAATGGACATTTGGGGATCCATCCCCAAAATGTTTTGATTTTTTGTATTCTGAATCCTTTGTTTGTGTATTTTTTCAAGATATTGTTAGAAAATATCATAATTTGGGTCACTTAGACTATGATTTAATATAAAAATAAATAAAAACTAGAAGTGATATATACTTACATAATGTAGTCATTTACACACATAAACAAAATGGGAGTTTGCAGTCTATCCTCAGAAGTG
Organism: Parotoplana pacifica; assembly: GCA_034780595.1. NCBI lineage: Eukaryota > Metazoa > Platyhelminthes > Proseriata > Otoplanidae > Parotoplana > Parotoplana pacifica. The sequence continues at coordinate 9,519 of JAUYWI010121105.1, forward strand.
TTTTTTGAATTTTTGCATTCTGAGTCATTTATTGCATATTTTTAAGAAAAATTCTATCAGAAAATCATAATTATTGGGGTCAGGTCATTTTAAAGCAAAAAGATCTGAGCTGACAAAATCATATTATTATTATTATAAATGTTATGGGGAGGCACAAAGCTATGTATTCCTCACTGACTGCAATGTCTATGGATGAAATAAATTTACAATATAATATTTCATCCATAGACATTGCAGTCAGTGAGGACATAGCTTTATAATAATAAAATGATTTTGTCAGCTCAGATTTTTTTTATTTTACAATGACCTGACACCAATAATTAGAGGTAATGTAAATTATGATTTTCTGACAGAATCTTTCTTAAAAATATGCAAATAAATGACTCAGAATGCAAAAATTCAAAAAACACTTCTGAGGATAGACTGCAAACTCCCATTTTGTTTATTTTTAAATTAAACCATAGTCTAAGTGACTCAAATTATGATTTTCTAACAATATCTTGAAAACATATACAAAACAAAGGACTCAGAACACAAAAAAATATATACTCACATGAAATGTCATTTTTTGGAGTTTGTGTTCATTTAAAAATATAATTTATACATTATTTGAGTGATTTTTAAAATATATATAGTACAAAGAAGCACATGACACTCTCAATTTAGGCAACACACAATTAAAAAAATAGGTGTAGAATGTTCCTCATTAGACATGTGCCTGATGACCCTACACGGTGGATTTAAAAAAAATTGCGCTCGAAATAAATGACCAAATATTCTGTTTGCAGTTCCATATTAATTGAGCTTCCCTGATTA
>JAUYWI010121116.1:0-10333 GCA_034780595.1 Parotoplana pacifica
TCATTTGCGAGTAATATAGATAAGTAGTATATTTTTATCAAAGTATACCTGTTTCTTTATTATTACTCTTAAACATAGTATTCAATATCTTTCATAAATGCTGAACTATAAGCTTAAATGTGAAAAATAAATAATTGTCGGCCCTACTATATAGGTCAAATTCGAGGAGACCAACATATAAAAAGTTCTTATTATTGTTCAGTTCTTGTTTATTCAAATTAGATGTTTTAGGCTCCTTAAGCTGGTCCACACAGAACCTTGTCATAATATGTCCTGATCTAGTCATAATAAATAACAAATAATTCACTGAAAATGACGATTGTTTAGAGTTGAAACACAGGCAATAATGGCTCAACGGATAAACTAAAGATGCCTGCACAAATTTCTTGTATGTAGATCTACTGGTTTAGTAATAACTAAGAGCTCACTAACAATTTTGTACAATCCATTAGCATTATTCTTCCATGAAACTTTGCAAATCAAATGTGACAAAGATTTTGATCAATTGCAGGCTGTGGTCTCATAAGGGACAGATTTGCGTTTCTAATCTAATCTGATTTGCTTGAATGAAACCATTGATTCCATAGAAATAGATATACAATAACACTATCAGCTATTTCTTTGACTGAATGACGCGTTTTACTTTAAAATTAAACAGATAAAATCATTGAAAAAACAATTCGGTACATACAGATTATGTACCTGTCCCACAATCGATAAATTCATAAAATATTTTAAAAGTCATCAGCTAAAATTTTGGAAGAAACATAAAATATGTTTTAAAAGCGGAGATAATCTCATATAAGTCTTCAAAAGATCATATTCTACTTATATTTGAATTTTACAAAATTAGATTTTGCCAATTTAAGAACATCTTCTTTTTGTTAGAGAGTCGTCAAGTAATCTAAATTTCTGAAAGAGATTTTTAGTAGGAGTAGGTACACTGAAGCCAAATTTCATTCAAATTTGTTTTCTCAATTCTTTGTTTAGCTCTATAAATAAAACTATGTAGGTGATTTTACTACCAAAAGACCAAAAGGGAATGACAATAATTTTGCATTTGTAAACTTGGAATGGTAGGTATTCTAATGACATTTTTAGATTAGTTTTTCAAATGAATCCATTTGAATTATTTGACTATATTATTGAAAGCACACAAACAAATGAACACAATTTTCACAAAATAATTTTGGTGCCATAATTTTCTGTTGAAGTTTAAAAGTTATTCAGTATTTGTTTATCACAGCTTTGTATAGAAATCTATCATCAATCTTTTACCCTATTGTATTGTAAAGCACAAAAAAATAATAGGAATAACAAATAATACACATATAAACACGAGAAAACCATCATTTTATATAATCTGAAAAACTAAAGCAGTGAGTATTATTCAAACAAAGCACATCTTAGTTCCAGCACCCCCTAGGGGGCTAGGGCGTATACGAAAATAAACATTGAATTCATGAGATCACAAGTATAGAGAACACCAAATATGTTTTGGTATTATAAAACAATATACTAACAACAATAATAATAATTACCATAACAACAACATTTATCTGAAAACGGCAATCACAATAAATATAAATTAATTTAATCATACGTAGAGGAGAAATAAAAGTACAAAAAGTTACAATTACCATTATCTGACCTAATGACACACAAAAAATAAACATTTCTCATATTTAAAAAGTAAACATAGAATGATAAATCTAAAATTAATATCTTTAATTGAGACACGTAATTAGTTGCTACGTATATGCAGAATGTATCAGAAGATTGAAAGCTTTTCGTTTTTGATTGTTGGTTTGTAAGGACCGCAGTTATCAGTGTTCCAAAAAATCAAGAATAGCATTAAATTGAGTTATTTTAAAGCCAATATATTATTACCAAGCAATGTCTATCTTATGATGAAGCTATTTTTATACCATTTTCGGTCATTTAAATGAAAGGAGGCATTACAATGACCAATATCTCAGTAACGCAAGATAGTTATGCAGATTTGGTGACATTATAACAAGCAATTTACAATTTCAATTAGACATCTAAATCATTTGTTCTCCTATATCAACCTATAAAAAGTTAATAATTTTATTTTAAATATGAAAATCATAATAACTAATCATTTTAGTCCATAAAATATATTAACAACTAATAGAAACATTATTCTACACTATCAGAAAAAATAGTTTCCAATGTCGCATTCTGGTATGAGAAGCGCAATTTTTCTATTAGTTGTTTAAAATACTTACATTATAGCCTAAATATCATTATTTATGTATATTTTTAAATTATTGACTTTTTAGCTAAAAAAGCTTCAAACTATGTACTTACTACCATAGAGTAGCCTACTCTATGCTTACTACATCAATGAAACTGCAAATCAAAATTGATCTTGAGCACCAAAGGTTAGTTAAGTGCAAGTTGTGGTCTTACAAAAGACAGACTGCGTTTTGCATCTAATTAGCTTTGAAGATTGGCTAGATGTTCCATGTAAAACAGATTGTCCGCTATAAAGAAATACATTTATTCTGCTTCTATGAAACCAAATCAAAACTAAATGGTAAAAAATCATTAGGTATTAAACAAATCGGTACAGATTGTCCCCCAATATGATTTCTAAAATATCTGAAAGCTATGTGAGCTAAATTTGATGTACAGATATACATTGTAGGTACAGTCAAGTCTTGTATTAACTTTTTGTTGTGGATTTATTATCACAAATGTGTTTTATTCAAAGACAAGAGTCCCATAAACTATTCTAATAGGAAAAGGGTAAAATTTGCAATTAAATAGTCATTTCAATGTTAAATTCATTTACTAAAAAAATCTGTTTACTCGTTCATCCAGTTGCTGTAATTTACAATATTGCCTTTTGTTGATGGACATTATAAGCATTTGTAAAACTCAGCATGGTCCAGTGTACACGGAAATAGATTTTTGTAAAAATATGTTATGTCATTATAATCAAAATTATATATGTATATTACTTGTAAGTAGAATAACATTTCATCTGTTTGGGAACGTAGGACCACGCCAAGTTTTTTATAATGCTTGTGACGTCGACAAAAAAGGCAATAATATAAATTTAATGACAAATTGAATAAATGAGTTAAATACAATTTTTAAGAGAAAGGAATCTAGCATAGGGAATGACTATTGGGTTTATTTTACCATTATTGATCGGCCTTTCTGAGGTCACAGAAGCCGCTATGAATGTCTGAAATAATATCGTTAACAACAACATTAGTATTTTAGTTTCCTTTTTGAAATCGAAAACCGGGTGCTTCTAGGTGACATAGCGGCTTCAAACTAACTGTCGGTCTGTCAAAATTAGCTACTATTAGCCTTTATGAAGCCACAGAAGCTGCAATGAATGTCTGATCAGAATATCTTTAGAACGACATTTTGAATTTTTGGTTTTCTATCTAAAATTGGGTGCTTCTGTGTGGTGTACCGTAGAGGCTTCAAACTAAGTGTCGTCGATCAATAGGTATTGGGAATATTTAGCCATTATTAGCTGGCCTTTATGAGGTCAGAGGCCGCAATAAATTCTGATCAAAATATCCTTTAAAACACTATTTTGTATTTTAGTTTTTTATCAAAAACCGGGTGTTTCTATGTGGTATAGAGGATTCAAACTAACTGTCGGTAGAATTTGTCGTGAATGTTATATACGTCCATTACAAAAATTAATTTTGATGCCAAATTTTTCTGCATCAAAAATAATTTAATGTTGTTTCTCAGCTTTGCATATCAAAATGAATATTAATGCATCTAGAAATAAAACATTAATTTTCTACCCTAATGATTTGTATACTTACTACAAAGAAAACAATAGAATATGACAAATAAAAAAATAATTAGACATGAGAAAACAATCATTTTATCTAATCTGAAAAACTAAAACTGTGAGTTGAATTGATTCCACCACGCACCCAATGTTCAAGCAAAATATCGAATTCACAAGATCACAATTGGTAAATCTAGACTTCTGTTGGTAATATAAAACGATATGTAAACTCTCACAAATTTATCATAAAATTTACATATCTGAAAATAATAACACAACAAAAAAAGTAAATTGTAATCGTAATTATAGTGGAGGAGAAGATAAGAGAGTATCTACCAAAATAAAGTTTCAAAATACCTTCATGTTTGTCATGTTCTATTATTTCTTAGACCCTCAGCTTTCTCTTTATATTTTCAGTGGAGCAAATATGGAAAAGAGAAATATAGGGCATCATTTTATTTTCCCTTATAGGAAAAATCGGTTTTATTTCTGCATAAGAAAAATATGGACCCCAGTATCAAAGTCCTTTTGAGATACTTTTAGGTATATTCTCTTCCATTTTTTCAGCAGTAGAAGTATGTTAGCTCTCAGTATGAATGTTAGTGTTTATAATTATAGGTAAACAATACGTCATTTTAAAATTTTACAGCTACAAAGTGATTAACATCTAAAATGTAAATAATAATTCAAAGTATTAAGCAATTATTAGTAAAATAAAAAATAAGTTATTTAAATGTAAAACAGAAACATCTACAATTTTAGATGTCCCTGGCATGATATATATGTTCATCAAAATGGAGGTTTTAATAACAAATTTTATGACTAGTTATTGACTTTAATTTTTCGAAAATTATTTTTTTAACTCAGTCCGTTCCACATAGAAGATGAATCAGTGTTATGGTTTTTGAGATATCAGGATCACCAGTGGCGGGAAGGCACAACAAAAGGATGTTTTAATAAAATGTCTTTTATAGAAAGTTAATGATCTAAATTAGCTTAATAGCTTATCTACTTATTATGAAAATTTCACAATGCGTTGATATAAATGTGCAAGTGGTGGTAGTGTTTTCAAAGCAATTACTTGTCTCGTAAATCAAGTTAGTCACAGACATAATAGTTTCTATCTTATAAACTTCAAACAAGTAAATATTTCATCTTATTGACTTGTAGTAATAAAAATCCCAACTAAAAAAATAAAATAAAAACTCAGAAAAGCAACCAAACAGACCCAGTCAAGGAAGCGACCAACATCATACCAACCGATGACATTTGGTAAAGCAATGTTACCGGGAGTTCCGTCAATCTTCTTGCATTTGGATTGAGAACAATCAAATTGATAAAGCACAACCAATCGTTCAACAAAAGGAGGAATCTTTTTATCAGCGCTATAGTTATAGACTTTGAGTATCAGCGAAGTTATCAACAAAGATGTAGTTGCAGTCATTTGGAAAACGCTCACAATAATGCCTAAAATTCAAATAAAATGGAAATAAAATTCATAAATTTTTAATTTTTAACGAAAAAAGAAAATAAATTGAAAAACAAATTTTAACTTGGTGAAGTTTCGCTTTATATACATACATATTAGAAAACAAACAAACAAACACACAAATAAATAAATAATAACAGTAGCTGAAGAAGTATACCCATATCAAAAGAATCTTTAAATTATTTCAGAACCATCAATTCTATCCCATATGCATTTAACTTTCTCCCGCAATCAAAAACAGAATCGTATAGTAGATAAAGAGACAAAGGTATATAGATACACAACGAAAAAAAATTTATAATTTAATATTTATGGTACCTTACTACGTATTTTGATTTCTACAAAATTTATAAAAACTATAGATTTTCAAAAATAATCTTATAATATTCCAACAAGGCTCTTGGTTTTCTCGCAAAGATTATACGTATCTGTCCTCTATGGCTAATAGCCTATTGCCTTTAGCTTAGATTTGCTGTACCATTTTCAATCAAATTTAATGGATGCCTATAAAATAAAGATCAAAATGTCCCTTGATGATCAAAGTTACACACATGTGGATCGTGGAAACGGACTGAATTTCACAAAAATAGATATTTAGTTCAGTCAATTTTTCAGTGGATAGCATACCTAAGTAATTAAAAATATATCCATGGTTAATGGACGTGACAAGATAAAATTTTCAGTGCAAAAAAATAAAATTATACTTCAGTTTCTATTTATCTAAACAAAAAGTTAGTGTTAAAAAACACCAAATATAAAAATACAACAATATTTCTAATCATTAGAAAATGTATATAGAAATTATATACTCGTAGTGTTCTATGTCCAAATAGATATATTACATATATACGGTAACGGATGTGACAAAAAACGATACTTTAACATTTAAGTTTAATATAATTGAACTTCCTAACCATCACTATATAATTTAAATCTTACTAATCCATTCTCAACCGACCAGGTGCAATGCAGCTACTGATAGTTTGTAAACGATCATTTTGCAAGATCCAAATTCAAGTCAGTGAAAATTAGAAGACGAGTTGTCCTCATGCGTTATTCGGTTGCTTAATTAAATTTTCAGCATCAGTGATGAGGTGAGATAAACGCGATTAAAACTTAGATTGTTTTGTTAACGAACATGACTACTTTTAGTGAACATAAATTGAAACAATAAAACCTCAAGCATTTTATATAGATTTGTCATATACCTAAAGTTATAGCCATACTATGAAATAATCTTCACAATTAGAAAATCAATGAATGAATGAACCATTTAATTTGTATAAAGATGTAGAATTTTATATTTACTTAGTTTTGTTTATATTTGCTTATATTCTTACTTATTAAATTAAACTAAAACGGTGATATATTTGACCTTGTTATATACAATATATCAAGTTTGTATGTTTAGTAACGAACGTGACTACATGTGCTAGGTATTTTATTGTAGTCTAATATTTTATCTTGTATCTAATATGTTATGCTTGTAGTTTCGTCGGTATTAATTGATTTAGTTGTTGAAGTCTGTAATTGTCGCAAGTAATGGGTACAGTTCTGGACCAACGTGAGTTCGTAGAAGTGCAAATTTATGGTTATTTTGCATAATGTCGTTGGCATAGAAGAGAGTACATTCCGACACTTTATTGAATGGAAGAGTAATTTTGATCCCATATTAAAGATGCATTTGGATAGGTCTTAAAAATGCTAATTATCTGCTTATACCTAAGAAGTATAGAACATGTTATGAGGGAAGCGATAGGTAATTCATAAGATTCATAAATCGCAGATTGTTTTAATAATGGCAGACGAAACAACTGACATTGCCATACAAGAGCAAATGTCTATATGCGTTCGTTATATTGACGACAACAACGATATTTTAAAAGATTTTCTTGGTTTTGTTGAGTTGCCACGTACTGATGCGAAAACCATCACAGATAGTTTGTCAAATAGTTTGATTGAATGGGGCATTCCAATGAGTAAAATCCGAGGTCAGGGCTATGATGGTGCTCCCAATATGTCGGGGAATGTAAGTAGTGTTCAAAAACAATTCACTGATAAATATCCAAAGGTAAAGTATTTTACACATTGTTCAAGTCATTGCCTGAATTTAGTAATTGTCTCTAGTTACAAAGCTGTCTCCAGACATAAGGAACATGATGACAACTCTACAAAACATTGACCTTTTTCAACAATTCAACCAAAAGAAAAACTATACTATCTGAAGTTATCAAGAAAATGATCTGTATCCAATGGAAACGTATACTGGAGTACGGATTTTATCTACACTATGTGAAACACGTTGGAGTTCACGCAGAAATACACTGGTGGCATTGCTTCATAATTAAAATTCCATACTTGATGCGTTGGAAAATGTCAGGATGTCTTCGACGGGACAAAGTAGTACTGATGCTTCCTCTTATATCAACAGTCTTCAACAATTTTCCATTCATCAGCAGTGCAGTCATATCCAAATATCTACTTGGTTTTTACAGCAAGTCTTAGTGATTTGCTTCAAGCAAAATCATTCGACTTATTGGCTGTACATGAACAAGCAAATTTTCTGGTGAAAATAATCTCTGACAAGCGCAATGATGGAATATTCCTGAAAGTACATATAAGATCAAGCCGTAGATTTAGCTTTTTCAATAGATGTTAAACCAATGAAACCAGAACTACCCAGCGTCAAACACAGAGAGCTACTGCTAATAGGGGTGACTCTATTCCTGAATACTACAAGCTAAATTTAACTTTTTCAATACGCTTATCAATAGTTACAATTTATTTAAAAGAAAATTTATAAAATATAATAAATATTTAAATCTATTAATTTTATTTTTGGGTCAATTTTTTCTATCCATTGGTTGACAAGTCGATTTCCTCCCGAACTTGCTGGAGCCTTCAGAGGATGCTATTTGGTTCCTGACGGTCTTCATCTACTCACTGATGATGTCATTGATGAATTGCGGAATGAGTTGGCTGATGATCTGCCGTCACCTGATACCTTCATAGAAGAAGGTAACGTAGGCCAATTCTCAAGTGGTATCTCACTTGGATTGCATGCAATGAACCATTTCCTAACATACTTTTTATTTTAGGTCTTTTAATAACCTTACCTGTACGAACGAACGATTAGTTACTTCACTCAGGCGTTTAAAAACATTCTCAGGTACAACAATGGCTCCATCGCAACTTAATGGACTGGCACATTTATATATACAACATCGAAATATAGCATTAGACCTAAATGAAGTTTTAAAACATTAAGATCAATCTAGACATAAACGCATCAATCTAGCAGTTACTTAATTCACATGAACATATTGCACATATTGTTACCTACTCTAATTTGTATTTATAGTTAACTCGTCCCTGAATTTGCTATCATATCTATCAACAGTAGTGTAGTACATTTTTCTGCTCTAATGACATATATAGTATCTAAATGAGGTTTTAAAACATTTATTGTAGAATAAAATTTTTACTGCAGCCAACATTCAAAATAATAAATAATATCTGTCAAGCCTTCGACAGTAGTAACATCAAAGTAATGATGTAATCCAACCAAAAGATGTTTAAAAATATAAATATGGCCATAAGCGCATCAATTAAGTATTTATTTAACTATTGAAACGAACATATTGAACATGAACATTATTAATTTATATACATACATACATATCTTACATGCATGCATACATACATACATACATATATATATAACCTGCTCTAATTTGTTTTTGTTTGTTTATTTTAAAATTAAATAACTACCTATAATTAACTCGTCTCTGAAATTTGCTATAAAATTTGTCAACTCTCAAAATTTAGTCTAGTGCCGAATTAGAATATAATTATTATGGCGCCTATCACTAAGTTTGTCTCTTCTGATTTAAACCTCTAGATACGTGCCTGAACTATATTTGATGTTCGTTGTATGTCAAAATGGTAATACAAAAAACATATTAAACGATCAATAAAAATTAATATATAAGTAAGTCTGAGGATATTAAATATTTGTGTGTTATTCTATTTTAGTAAACAAACATTTCATTAACAACGGGACTCTGAAGAGATTAAATTTATTATTTACCGATTCTTTTAAAAAAAATATCAGGTTCACTTTTTCAAATTAAACATTTTTATAGGAAACCTTTTTTTTTAATCACATTTGATACACAAGCAATCACTTATTTAAAAGTTATAACAGAAGAGAAATACCAAACCAAACATAGGCGTTAATAACATCCAATTTCTCAGAGTAGTCAGGTTAGAACCGGGCACCTCTGGATTGAGAGTTCAGTGTCCAACAATACGACCAACGCTCTGTACAAAAGAATAGAAACTTAGAAATTTTTTTATGCCCACAGCAACTACTGGGAATAGTTTACTATTTTTGTTTTGGTACGGAAGCACAACTACTTATAAATGATCAGACACATGCAAACATAGACAGAACTTGTCACAACTATTCACATGACTGAAAAGCAGAAACTCTGGCTCAGACAGAATAAACCAAATACATATATGCTCTTCTCATACCAAAGCCAATTATTTCCAGTATCTAGTTGCTATGGGTACAAGAATGTTTCTAAGCACCTATTCTTTTGTACAGAGTGCTGGTCGTGTGGTTGGTCACTGGCCTCTCAATCCCGAGGTGCCTGGTTCTAACCTGACTATGTACTCTGGGAATAGGATGTTAGTAACGCCTATGTTTGATTTGATATTTTTCTTATGATATATTTATTATACTACTGGCAGAGCATAGATTTGGTTGCTTATGTCTGAGCCAGACTTTCTGCTTTTCAGTCATGTAAATATACACTAGACCAAAAAATGGAAACCCTAATATTATTGATTAATTATAACTATCAGAGTGTACACATTAGTCTACGTTACGTAATTATATCACACGAAATTAGTTAAGTTAACAGCGCACGCATGGCATAGTATACCTGTTGTTGTAAAAATATGGAAAGCGAGTTTGTCTGACATTGGAAGAGAATTTAACAAAGGAAAAGGAACCATTTTAAAGATAATACAGAAATACGAAG
>JAUYWI010121127.1:0-10333 GCA_034780595.1 Parotoplana pacifica
TAATACCCATTTTTCGATCGGTTATAACTTTGATCTTTTGATGCATTGCCTTCATATTGTGTCGATTTTCGAGTTCTATTTCTTCACATCTCTCTAAGTACCACTTCTTTTTTGCTTCTTTACAAGCCAATCTTATCGTCTTTTCTATTTGCTGATATTTTCTTGGATCTTGCTTTACTGCTCTTTCTTTGAGTTGAGAATATTGTCTGTCATTTCTATTTTTTAAAGAAATATTTAATTGGGTAGTAATTTGCTAGAAAGTTTTTAAATTATGTTTAAAACAAATATTCAATACCTGTTTTGGAAGCTGAATTTCTAGTTCATCGCAAAAAAAATTTGTTTTAATTCATTGTATGTTTAATTATGTATGTTTTCATCAATAATGTGATTTAAAAATACAGAACTATTGTAAGCAGTGGTGTAGAATCTGGCATTGTTTCTACATATAAGTACCTGTTAGTCTGGAATTTGACAGTGGATTTTACTTATCCCATAGGTACCTCATATTTATGTTGATGTTTGTCTTTTCATTAATTATTTATCATGTGCATTAATGTAATTGATTAATACAGGAGTGCGCAACAGTCTTACATTTTATATAATCCATGTTTATTGTAATGGACCAATCTGGAAGGTATTCACCAATACCTTGTGTGCTTTGTATCGGCAAAGGGGGGTTCGGCTGTGGCATCGTACCTGCGGGGCTTCGGCTCCTCTGCTGAGGTTGCCATCCTAAACAGAACAGAACAGATCCTTTTAGCAAAGCATTTTCTATTCAGTATGTGTCCCACAAACCCACCCCAAATAATACTTTTGTTGATATTGATTGCAACTATGTTTGCTTATTAATAAATTAAAGTGCTTTAATGATGGAAATATAGTGTATACCTACCTAATGAGAAAGTCTACAAAATACACTAACTGTGTGATAGCAATATAAAAACCTGAAATATTCATTGGTGATACCCAGCTGATAATAATCATGAAGTAGAACATCCTGAACACCTAAATTTTTAAGAACTTATTATTGACAGTGATCACGAAGTTATAAGGAACAAATTATTATATGGATGTAAATGTACGGAAAATACCATTTTAGTGGTCTAGGTGCAGAGGATATCTACAATACACCGTTATCTCAAAGATCTAACAAGATCTTAAGTTTCTTATCACCAATCCATGTCTTACAAAAGCCTATCTAATACCAAAAATACCAATAATCCAACTAAGAGAATTAAAACATTCATAACAACAAGTCTGCAGGGAAGTCTGGTCATTTTCTAACTACTGTGACTTAGATGTATTAGAGAAGAAACTATTCATTCATTTTTGTTTAATAAGCAATATTTCCAAAAAAATAGTTGTTGAAAGTATCTATCGGACATGCTAATTAAGTAATAATTGTTTTCCGAAATGAAATGTCTTATCTTTAGAACACTCTCCTGTAAAATTATCTTTCTACATAAAAGGTCAACCAACTATAAAAACAAAAATTACTATAAAATTATTATTATGGGTTGTATCAACAACTGTTTTTTTGTATTATTAGATAGACCATTTTCATAGAATATTTCTTGTGTGCTAACTCATTTTTCAAAATTTCCCTAAGACTGGTGTTCTCTGGAAATTGTCCCATATACAGAATTATGTAGCTTAAAATTTATCTGGCTGCCTATATGTTTTACTTCTACGAGTAGCTTCTTACAATGGCTTTCTATTTTAAAATTACAATGTCATATTTTATAGAGAACATTGTTGATCATTTTTAAACGTAAATATGTTACCTATACGCTAAAGTCTTTATGGGCGGTTTACATTACATGCGCTTTTCCGTTTTGCGTTAATCGTTTCAAAAAACGCTTTAGCGCTTTTGAAGCAACAGTGTTCACATCACTTGCGCATAAATTAAAGTAATGGATTTGTAGTTTAAACATTTTTTCAAACTAATATTATTTAATCGACAAAATGTTTACTGACGACATCAGATATTCAGATTATTTTACATTGACATTCACGCAACCCTGTATATAGTTAGAAAGAAAATCTTGTGCTTTATTGCTTCTCATTATGTATCCGAACAAATAAAATCGATATTTAGTATTTCTGAGAGATTTATGGTAGTCAACTTCGTTAGTTAATTTATGATGCCAGTAACTTTGCTGTTTGGTTCTCACAAATGAAATGTTTGTTAACTAATTTCTGGGAGCTCATATTATATTTCATTTAGCGATACATACTAAAACCGAATACTCCTGATTCGATGTCTATCTTAGTTCTCATGTAGTTAACAACTCTTTAAAGTTTTAACTATTAAATATGAATAACAAACAAAAGATATTTATTATGCGTATACTTATATTTGCCAATTCTTATCAGAGTAATACAAATATCCATGAATACAAGATTATAAAGCAATTTATAGCAAAAAGCAACATAGTACATAACACATTACTGAGATAAAAATTATGGGAGCCAATATAATAAAAAGCATTAGAAATAGATAAAGATGAACTAACATTAAATTGATAAATAGATTGTCAAAAGAAATAAAAAGGAGAGAAATAGTATATATATATATATATATTAAAAAACAATTAATAAATAAGGAATCAGTGCAAATGTAGGTAAGTTGTATTGAGTAGCATTAGAAAGGTAGGAGCAGACAGTAATCAAATTCCCGGTGAATGCACAGTGTTGATTTGCAAGAGTTAATAAACAGAGCTTTGGAAATCGCTAATTTAAGTGTATATGTCGTTTTATGGATGAGACTGAAAGCAGATAACGGTTTCTGGATGATCATTTTGGCAGGAGACATAAAGTTAAATACTTTTATTTACATATTGAGCTGGATAAACGGCCTCCTCTGGGTGGGCGAGTAGATGTTGATAACTATTTTGGAACATGTTCCTTGGCTCTTGAATTAAGTTGCCTAAGTGTTCTGGCACCGCAGTTACAAGAAAATTTATGGGTGATGTGAAATTTGTCGACAAATTTCACATCACCCATAAATGATCATCCAGAAACCGTTATCTGCTTTCAGTCTCACAGGAGTTGTTGTGGCTATGATAGGAGGTTCAGCAGCTGGATAAACACGTTGGATGGAGGTGCGGATTTTATTGGATAACGTGTTGCAACTATTGTAAACTCTGAAAGGGATGCGAATGAAAACTTCTTTTTTCTTCGGTCCAAAGTGTATTGGTGTTGACTCATTGACGATGAGATGCTTGGAGACGAACAGTCAGGATAACCATTACGATTTAAGAGTTAAGATTTCCTCCGATAATTTGTCTGGAGAACATATTTTCTTGACTCGGTGAAGTAAAGTTTTCACTTAGCCCACTTTATAACGCCGGGGAACAAAAATTTAAAAAATTGGTATACAATTCACTCTTGAAGATAGTCTCGGATAACCAGGACGACATCAATTTGTTGTTGTTTTCGACTTCATGAGTGAAAGATATGTTTGGATGTATGTTGTTGAAGATGGTGAGAAGTTCAATAATTATTTTAGTATCTTTAACTAAGACAAATAGCGTCGATAAACAGAGGATACTCGTAGTCTGTGAATTGAGTCGGATAGTGATGTTTCGATATAACCCATGAAGATATTGGCTAGACGAGGTCCAAGAGGGCTGCCAATATTATAAGTACACGTAATTACTTAAATAGTCTAGTTATTAAATGGAAATCCCCAACCTACATACAACGTTTGGACTTTTATTGTTCACTCTTGTTTTAATATTATTCGTGTTGTGCTTCATAATAGCAGATAAACACACATCCCTATCCTCATGTGATATTATTAATAATAAATTTAATAAACCATAATAGAGAAATCACTCCTTCTTTTGTCCAAAATTGTATGCACTTTTTTACACCAAGGAGATATCACATACAATTTATCACTTTAGAATTAGAAAACAAATTGACTGACCGATGATTCACGATCTTCATTAGACTGAAAAAAATTACATTGACGAGATAGACTATAATTATTTATTTGCTCGTAATTTTTTTTGCCTTTTAAAGACTTTTTTAGTTTTAATTAGAGAGTTATTAGGCACTGAAACTTTCTTATAATTGCAGATATATTGATGTTATTGCCACTCCTAACATTATTAATTTTCTACATAGATATATCTAAAAACATTTATCCGAAAGATTTCTCGGTGTTGATGTTGAAGTTATCAATACTAAAATATATGTACATAAAGTGGATGATTTCTCATTTGAAGTTGTTAAAATGCCATTTTTATAGTAATATTTATTCAGTTACTGGTTATAATTGCCTATACAGCCAACTCATTAGATATGCTATATTTGCGTCTTCCCTGAAGATTTTGCTTTTCGTTTCAAGTTACTTTATAATAAATTAAGCACCAGAGGTTATAACACTAAACTACTATTAAGAAAATTAAGTATGTTTTGTAATACATATAAAGATATTATTTCTAAATATATTATTAATAATTCTAATTTGTATGAATTTAGTTTCAAATTTAAATTAGTTAATTACTTATACATTTCTAAACCCATCCCTAATCCTTTAGATCCTGCCAATTTTGATATTGGTATTAAGTCTGAATCTAATTTATCCATTCAGGATGCTAATATCTAATATTCCAGTTCTAAGACTAATAATAATTCTGAATTTAACATATCCTTTCATTATTCTATTCCTTATAATTCTGTTCCTAGCATTTCTGTTAATGTTTTTAATTCTGCCACTATTAATAATTATTTTTTCACATTCCTCCAAAAGGTTTACATAATTTAGGTAATTCTTGTTATTTAAATACATAGTGTAATCCAAAATTCAACTTTCTTAATATCAATGGTTATTTAAATTCCAATAATGAATTTATTTATCTTTTTCCAATATTAATAACAGTTCAGATAGTTCTATTATGTTAAGTTTTATCAAGGATGTTATCAATTTATTAAACTCTTATGATGATTTTTATGATACTACAGATCAACAAGATGTTCATGAAACTTTCATTAAAATCATTACTAATAACAATATTGATTTTACTAATTTTAATGGACTTTCTGAAACTACTTACATTTGATGTAATTGTTATTCCTTTTTGGCTAATTTCATCATCAAACAGATTCATGGTATTGACAGTAATCCATTTTATCACCAAACTAATAATGATAGATTTTGTAATAATTGTCAAATTGTTACACAACATTCTATCACTTATAATACTATCAACTTTCCCAGAATATTCGCTATTTTAATCAATAGATTTAGTAATACTAGTTCTGGTAGACTTACTAAAAACGACATACATTTTCTCCAATTGTTATACCTTTTTGGCTAGTGATGATCACTTTAATTACATCATCAAACAAATTCATGATATTGACAGTAATCCATTTTATCACCAAACTAATAAAGATAGACTATGTAATAATTGTCAAATTGTTACACAACATTCTATCACTTATAATAAATACTATCAATTTTTCCAGAACATGAACTATTTTAATCAATAGATTTGGTAATACTAGTTCTGGTAGACTTACTTAACTAACTATGATATTTTTGGTATTATTTGTCATATTGGTTCTTCAATCAACCATGGCCATAGTATTTCTTATATAAGGAACATGCATCATCACTAAAGTTGTTTTTGATCTGCCTTTTATTTCAACTAGTGCTTATTTAGTCTTTTACATTTTGAATAATAACTAAATTATGGGAAGAATAACGGTTGTGTACAGATAAAACTGGTTAAAACTCACTGTTGAGGGATTTTAACAACTTTACATTTTTTCATTTCTAACTGGATTGTTTCATGGATTTTGATTTTGGGATTTTGGATATACTAGATAGTACTTTCAATCACAGAGCTTGACTGCCCATCTTATCATGCTTCATCTTGGGTGTAGAACAAGATGCACATGATTACACTTTTTGATTAGATCTTGAAAAGATGTTGTTTTTATGTTGAAGCCATATATTTTTTGCTCATCTTTTAGTTGGATTATGTTCATTTCTATAATGTTAGTACTGTCGAAGGCTTGAACGAATTTAATTTATTAATTTTTGATTTTATGTGTTTGCTGCAGTAAAGATTTCATTATACATATACATAGTCAATGGTGTGGCTTTTGTTTCTATATATTTGAGAGGCGACCCGTAGTATGGACATATATTTATATCTCTAATAAAGTACCTACTATCACTTTAGGGTATCAAACTTTATGTGACTCTTGGATTATTACTTTAAGTTTTGTTTTCGCTTCATCAAAGTGTATTGTCTAAACTGATATAATTAGGTTTGTTTCGACAAAGCTTATTTTGTTCTAACACATTAAGCAATTCAATGAATTGTTACATTAACTAATTATATTTTTTTTATAAATATGTTTAATTGTGGTGATACAATCGATGCTAAACTGATGCCTACTTTCGTGCAATAGATCGCTTGTGATTTTTATTAAGCTCAGTGCAATCTGACTGAACTTAATTAATTTCTGGCGTAAATAGGTTGAACTAGGGATATTTTAAAGTTGGTTTTAAGACTAAAATTTCTAAAATGAAAAAACTTTTTAGAAAGTTGTAACGATTAATTCATTTATTCTAAAATTGATTTTAGAATCAGATATAAACCTTAAGGCCCAATTTGAATATTGCCATTAAAATTAAAGTTTTTTTTTATTGTTAGTATTTGCCCCCATTTAAATGGATTGATTTTCTATTTATAAAGAGCACGTTCCTTTTAAGATCTGTTATGCATGTTTATTCAATTAAATAATTTGCTTCCAGTGCCTACTTAACAATTTCTTCCTTCGTCATTATTGATAACATTTTTTAGAGATTCTGTTTGTTACTCCAATCATCAACAATGTAATTAATATCCAAATGTTTCTACCACAGAGTAATGATTATACGGATCTCTTTATAACTTTCATAGAATTTCGAAATCTATGGTTATATTCTGGAGATTGTAGGGACGATATATCTATGAGTACCTACCTTTTAATATTGCGGAGCTACGAAAAGATGCAGTTTTTTGGCATAACTATCTTACACCTTAAAATTTTTATGTACCCAAATTAATCACACACAATTTGATACTTTTCTGAACTAATTTATGATTGGTTTATCTATTAATCAAATTAAAGAAATGCTGCCTAACATAATATATAATGTATAGTAATTCATTGTTTATTTTGCATTGTAATTATTCATATTATTGCTTCTCGGTCATGTTAAAGATTATATTCCGAAAACCAAAAAATATCTATAAAGTGATATTATGTATCTTGACAATATTTATTTTTTATGAATTGGTATACCTCCGAAGTAGATATCGACAACACCACAATCAAGATTATTTTCTCCAAAACATAGCTCTTTCATATTCCGAAGCATTGAACAGTTCAGCGCCAAATTGTATGTTACCTATTTTCAAACATAACAATATCATCAACCGGAGAGATCCACCCTGCAATCCAGCTAATGAACACTGGTTTCAAATACGAGGTGGGAAAATTAAACTTAGTGAACTGCAGCGAAACAAGATCAGATCGAACGATCAACTTAACTGCTGTTATACAATTCTAACATTGGAGACTGATTTTAAACCTTCTTTTAATAAAACCTGTTCTCCGTTTCATGATGATGATCAAGTGCCGTCGGATTTCTTTCAGATTGACTGCAAACATCGACGATTAAACAAAATTATCAATAAATATTCAATGCTTCATTCTGCAATTAAAACTGGAATACCTCCATATCACACATCTTTTCCCCCACCGTCCCCAGTAACATCAATTTCAAAAGACAAAAAAATCAACATAGTAATTCTTGGTTTAGATTCAGTATCACGTCAGGCCTATCTGACCAGATTGCCAAAATCCTACGCAACATTCATAAAGTTTCTAAATGGTGTAGAATTTGAGAAACACAATATTCTAGGTGACGGTACTACCACCAATTTGTTGGCTATGTTAACTGGAAAATTGGAAATTGAACTGCCCGAGGCACGTCGTGGCAAATTAAATGCAAAACATGTTGACAACTTTCCCTGGATTTGGAAAGAATTTGAAAGGGCAGGGTACGTTACCCAATATGGTGAAGACTATGCAGTGTTTGGTACTTTCCAGTACCGTTTATTAGGTTTTCGAACACAACCAACGCATCATTATATGCGTCCTTTTTATCTAAAGAAAAAGCACCAGCCTTGTGACGGTTCACTAAGTTCTGCTGAAGTTCTGTTTAACAATCTTAAGGAATTATTTGATGTATACATCCATAAACAAACTCCAATGTTCTCACTTCTTTGGTATTCTCATCATAGCCACGATAGCATTGACAAACTTTCTACAATAGATGAGACATTAGCTTCAGTGTTACGTGAATTTTCCAAGGGTGGTCGTTTTGAAGACTCTATTCTTGTTCATATGTCCGATCATGGAAGTCGTTTTGCACGCGATAGAACAACTGTTCAGCTAAAATACGAAGAACGCTTGCCTTTTATGGGTATCCATCTTCCAGAATGTTTGACAAAACACCATCCCAATCTATTGGAGAATCTGAAATCAAATTCGCGAATACTCACCACTCATTTTGACCTACATGCTACACTCAAAGCAATTGTGAATCTTCCTTCTATAAAATTAATTAATCAGGAATATAATCACAATTTATTTACATCGCCACATAAAAACCTGACTCGTGGGATGAATCTTCTTCGTCAAATACCGCGTGAACGTAGCTGCGTAGGCATCGGAATTTTACCCCATTGGTGTGTGTGTCTAGCTTGGAAACAATTAAACATTAACAACAAACTTAGCCTAATAGCTGCCAATGCGATAATTGATAAAATTAACAACATTACAGAAATAAAGCGGGATTTATGTTATATTTTAAAATTGGAAAAAGTCATGTCTATTGAGTATTATGAACCAACCAAACAAATTCTTAAGTTTAAGAAAACGGTGGATGGTCATGGTAACGGTGCCGACTTTTCAGACACTATGACTTACGATCAGCAAATATTTCGTGTCACCTTCAAAACACGTCCTGGTGATGCGCTGTTTGATGCAACGGCAGTTCATCATCCACTCAAACGATGGGTTGTTATGAGTGACAGTATAAGCAGAATCAATGCATATGCACCCTGGACAAAGTGTCTCCATGATCAATTTCCAAGATTACATAAATACTGCATGTGTTCTGATCGATTTACAGATAACATGACAAGTAACTTGCAGCAATCTGGTCGATAACTAAATACTCTGGCTATATCCATAGATATTAAATTACATATTATGATTTAATATCTATGGCTGTATGTATTAGTAAATTTGTACTTTTATACATTTTTTTCATTTTAAGCTGTCTATTTTAAGTTGAAAATAAAAATGTTATGCATTTTTCGTCTATAACTAATATTGATCTATTATTTATTATCTTTCTTTCCACTAAATATTTAAGCTGGCAGACATCGTAAAGTATTCCTAATATTAAATTCAAAATTGTAATGTATTATCAAGTATTAGCATATTGTATTAACTTTAAAACGCTCTCCTGAACAATTTGGGTTTCTAATCTTAAAATTTGAAATATTCATTTCTTTTCTATAAACTTCCGGATTTTTCCACAAGATCGGTTTTTCCCTAAGATTGCAAATATGCTACTAACTCCAATTCGAGATAAAAAGCATTAGTAGGTGTTCTATGGGAACTGCCCCATATAGACAACCTGACAAAATTGTTAGTATTATTTAGAAGGTAGGTACCATTTAATTTTTATTTCATTTAATAATATATGAAATTCTTCGGATTAAATTTGAAATCTCTTTTATTACAAAATTATTTTTTCTGTATCTATGTTCAGAATTTTTTTTGCATCTACAGGGGTGTGCAAAAGTTTCTTGTAAAATAATTTTGTAAGAGACTTTTGCGCAACCCTGTAGAAACATGAACACAAAGTGTGTCGTCTCTGAAAAAGAAGTTAATATTAATATTATAATCTGGCAGTAAATCGATGAATGCAGGCCATTTGCGTGAAAATGTTGCAACTTTGTCCCAGAACTCATCAACCGATTTGTAAATGAAATTTGGAACCAAAATAAAACATGAAGATCTGCAACTTTTGGTATAACCATTTTTGGGGTCCCCCAAGGTTACATAACCCCCAACCCCTCTAAAATGAAGTTTAATCTGATTTATACTTTTTTATATACTTTACTTAAAACTCAATTGCTGGGACAAATAAAATAAAGGGACCGAAAGCTCTTCTTCTTCTTCTTCTTTCCGGACTCCTTGAGGGGGAGTTAGTCACCTCCGGCGACCTATCCTTCTAAGGAAC
>JAUYWI010121138.1:0-10333 GCA_034780595.1 Parotoplana pacifica
CCTTGTTGGGCCTCATCAGCCAGGCATAATCACAGCCTGAGCAATATAAAATGTTCGTATATTCATATCAAAGCATAGAAGTGAAGAAAGTTTGCCAATTTTACATAAAAAGAGAAAAAGAAGATGTTCAGGTCCTGGCCAATTGATGAGCTCACCTCTTGGTCTTCCAGCTCGTCCACCTCCTTGCTGTCACCAGCATTACCATTCGAATCCCCCAACGACCTCTTCAGCTCCTCATCACGACGCTCATGTTCCGCCAGCTCGCTCTTCAAACAGGTCCTCGTTCGACCCAAGGCATCCACATACTCCACCCACGCATCCTCCTCCTCCTACTCGTCAGAAGAGGGCCGCATCGGGGGGCCAGAACCGCCCTGCCTCTCCACGAGCTTGCGATCGAAATCCACCAGACAGGGGCCGTCCTCATCGACGATTTCGCTGGCCTGACCGGGGGCTCGCCGCTTCTCAATGGCCGCGTAGAGTAGCGATTTGGCCTCCAACATGGCCCGTGAGTGCGCCAGGCGCTCGTCCACGGAGGCCTCATCGCCCCGCTGTCGGCATTCTTCATCCCTGGCAGCTCGCTGCTCAACACCCGGATTGGTGGGCTGTAAAGCCTTCAATTGCCTCTTCCTGCTGGACAGAAAATCATCATGAGAATCCATAGGCCAGATAAATGAACAATCGTTAATAGAATACACCTTAGCAACCGCCTAGAAACGAACATTATGTGCTTGCGTTATAAAACAGAAACACAAAAATCTCCAATCACTTCCCACTACGCGTGATCAATATGGACGGATGACGTCACAAATTTAAATCCTTAGTGGACACATTATCAATGTATTTGTGTTCTTGAGAATCTAATGGACCTTTACTCGGTCCACTGAACGGACACACTGCACGTTGTCAACCTGATGACGTCATCGGATCCACATTGATTTAAAAAACAGACAATTTATTATTTTATTAAATCTCTCCAAAACACTTGAAAAAAATGACGTCACAGGTTATTTTTAGCCAAAACCACAGAAACGTATCCTAAAAGTTGTAAACAACATTGAACCTGGTGGTCGTTTTCTAGCCATAGAAATAAAAGCCCTCCCAGTCGCAGAGTTTAAGACCATGACATTTTCTGGTTCAAGTTTTCTAGGCGTCAATAGTTTCAGAGAAATGATAGATGGGCACAAAAGCACATTCCTGAAATGTCTTTCATCTTCTTTTTTGGTTTTGATTTTCAAACCAAATCACGCTGTGACGACTCTGTGAAGCAAACACATTTGTGATACGCTCCAAGAGAACGGAGCATTCATCATAAAATTATCTCCACAAACCAATAGACGACACAATTGTTATTGCTCAGGCTGTGATTATGCCTAGCTGATGAGGCCCAACAAGTCCGAAACAGCTGTCCTGGGCTTTCATTTGTGAGTAGTATGAATAAGTAGTATGTTTTTATCAAAGTATTCCTGTTTCTTTATATTTTGATTATTCTCTTAACCCAATAGACCATTCCTAGAGAACTAGCTGACTCAGCGCAATACAATATTTCGTAACTACCTTGGGCCCTTGCAACTGGGTACATTGGAGGAAAGAAAGGCAGTGGTTTCGGCATCTGTCACACTGCTGACCTGCTTCTGCTGCTGAAACTGTTCCTTCTTTCTCAACAGCTCGGCTTTGAAAGTGAGCATCGAAGACGCAGATACACTGATACTCTTCTTAGAGCCATCCGACATAATTAGGGCTGGAAGGAAGCAGATAATGTAGAACTATAATTAGATAGTGGTAAACAAAATAAATTGTAAAAAACAAAAACATTTCGACTTATTCAGAGGTACTTTCAATCATTATCATATCTAAATTGGTCCAAATTCAGCCATGAGGAATAGCCTTAGAGGACCTTCAATGGGCCTTCCTGATAATGTTCATGAGAAACAAGTTTTGTATAAATGATAAATTACAGTTCTGTTTAAATTTAGACTAAATATGATACTACTTCAAAGTAATATATGTAACTTTAATAAAAAGTTTTTACATGAATGTATCAGACCATACCATTTTAAAAATTATTTTTAACATCAATAGAATTCAAAAAATTATATGCCAATTGGATAGAAGTAAAATGTGATTTCTATTAAAGAAATTAACATGAGGAAGGGAAGGACCAACTGAATTCTTCCAAAGTCAATTTCAATAAAAAAATTGGTCTACTTTGAAAAGCAAACTTTGACATTAATTTAAAAAAGATCTTAAGATGTTTAAAATAGTAAAACATTTGAAAACTGATTGTTTAGTTTCTTCAAATTGTTCATGCTATGAGTGTGTCAGTTTCCAAAATAATGTTCTTTTTGGTGGCCAACAAATGGATAAT
The DNA here is from genome assembly GCA_034780595.1 of Parotoplana pacifica. Classification (NCBI taxonomy): domain Eukaryota; kingdom Metazoa; phylum Platyhelminthes; order Proseriata; family Otoplanidae; genus Parotoplana; species Parotoplana pacifica. The sequence continues at coordinate 2,366 of JAUYWI010121138.1, forward strand.
CAATAAAATTTTCAAGGTACCCACATCATAATGCAATTCCCACTGAAACTCTCTATACTTGGCAAGTTTGAAATCAAATTCACAAAGTTTATATGTTGGGTAAACATGATCTTTTAATTATCACCAGAGAGGAAATCAGCTGGGGGTGGATCTGGTGACCTTGCTGGATAACTTCTCTTGCTGTTGAGTTTTTCTTATCCGAAATGGTTTCCAAATGATTGAAGGCTTTCTGCCTTCCAGCCACAATCTTTGTTGGTGCATCTCTGGTTAGCCTTGTTGTAACCTTTATTGTGTGAGCTCCAAATGAGAGGTTCCTATCATATTTCACTCCTAGGAAGACTGTGTTTGGGTTGATAGGTACTTGCTGCTGGTGTTAAAGTGTGTCAACATCAGATGTATTGTCTAAGCATCAAATAGCAGCTCAAAGTAATATTTTTGTGTGTAGTGTGTCTAATATCAAATGAATAATGATCTGCAAGAGTAGGAAATAAAGGTGGCTCACATGAGGTGCGAGGATAGCTGGATTCACCTATCTCATTGACATTCTAGCACTGATCTAGTTTTGTGAAAGCACTCCTGCAACCTAAGAAAGCTAAGTAAAAAGACAGATACAAGCCTCACTTCCATGCATCACATTGTACATAAAAATAACTTTCACCCTTACAAAGAACAATTACATCAACAACTTCATAAAAACAATTCAGATAGGCAATTACTTCTATGGGATAATGACTTTGTTAGATGAATTATGTTCTCGGATGAGGTGATGTTCTATCTTAGTGGCAATGTTAACTGACATACATAATTGCCATTACTGGTCTCAGAATAACCCACACTGGGTGGAGGACACCAAACTGCAACATTGGCCCTTTCTTTTTTTAGGGAACTGTTACCAAAGAGACTTACAGGATTATCTCATGCCAATCATTGAGAATTTTACACTGGATCAAATTCATAGATTGTGGGTTCAACAGGATGGCACTCCACCACACTTTGGTTTAAATGTTTGTCAATTCCTAGATGATAACTTTCCAGGTCAATGGATCAGGCACCAGGGATGTGTTGAGTGGCCCCAAAGTCTCCCAACCTGACTCACTTAGACTTCTTTCTTTGGGGTCACCTCAAGTCAGTCATGTATTGTGACAGACCAAGAACACTAGAAGCAATGATGCAGAATATTTGAACAAATTGATGCTGATATGATCCAAAAATACTTAAAATTCCTGTTTGAAATATTGTAGGATGTGTATAGAACATGATGGTAATCTGTTTGAAAAATTTCTGTTCTGTAGTTGAGGAATTATTTTAAAACCATATAAATTATTTGAATATCATAAAGCATTTTAAATGTATGCTTTCATATGTTAATTATCTTGTAAATTGTACATATAGAATTTCACCTATGATGCATAACTTATGAAACAGTCTGTATATATGCATCAATTATATTTATGTGACCCTTTCATCAAAAACTACCCCCTCAACATTACAAATGTTCCTAAGACCCTGAAACATCATTTGTTATTTTCTTAATAAAAGGAAATGAATTAGTCATTTATAATGGCCCAAGTTTAAAAAAATAACACTTCAATGCTAAGTACTCTGTAATCACAATATAATATTGCAAAATATTAATTTTATTTAATATTGTTTCTTTTTATTATAAAATCATCTAGTTAGTTTAAGTAGTATCTACATATCTATCTTGTTTACTGCCTTATTGCAAGTCCATGTCAGTTTTAATGTTGTACCCTTTTCCAAACAAGAATAACATGGGTTCCCAATTGAAGCTCTTGGTTGTTCTAGCAATATTTACTGTTGATGCCACACTTTCAATGGAGCTGTTGTCATCACTGTTCATAGCCATAATGCCATCAATGACTTCTTTAGCATTTAGATGTCATCACACCATAGTGAAATATTATGTTGCCTTATAGAGTATCAATCTGTCAGCAAATATTTTTTCTAGTGTATGAGTGTTAGAAGTGGCCAGGGCTGTAATAAATTACTTTCTTGATCTTCTAATCTTCTGTCCCTTAAATCAGGAGTAGTTTCTAACACTCCTAAATCTAATTTTCTATTTATCTGGCAATTTAGTGAAACATAAGTGATAATTATCATTAAAGTACTGGCTAATCAGCATTATAATTACTAGAGTGCCAATGAACTGAATTTTATACATTATGCCTCTTGATAGATCAATTATACAATCAAAATTCATCTAAAGTGACTATGTTTCTAAAATTGGCATATGTACACTGCCAATTATTTTCTACAGTTAATGTACAGGGTGGCATACATAGATATACCAGTTAACATAATTTTTTTTCTGAAAATATAATTATTTATTTACAAATTTATTAACAGAATTTTAATAACATAGTAATATGTACACAGTATGAATATCAACATTGTTTAGTAGTCTGTGTGACCTCATCCCAGCTGCTAATCAAGCAGGAAATGACCAAAGCAGCTTTTCAAACAAGTTTGTGTCATTCTCCAAATTTGTGAGCACATTGTGAAGAACATTTTGCAGAGTTAACATGCCCTGCTAAAGATTGTCTTGAAAAGTATGAAGTGCAGATTCAACTTTGTCCATAATAATAGAACCTATATTTTCACATGGATTGAGGTCTGGAGAATTACGAGGCCATCAGCTGTTATCAAAGAAAATAAATGCCATTATTCTTCAAGAGTTGTTCAGTTGCCAGAGCTTTGAAGCATGGGTCCTTATTGTGGAGGAAGGTTACTTGTTCTGGGTCTAGCACATTGTCTTTGTTCTTCAAGAAAGGAATGACTGCTTGCTCCAAGATTGTCTCTCGAAAATACTCTGTCATTTTGATGGTTAGGTTTTCTACAGATGTAAACAAAGAATTTATCACCTCACACAACATGAAGGAAGTCATTTTCATCCCACATTCTCAGGTATTCACAAAAGAAAAGGTGGTTTTCATGTAGTAGTGGTGACTTGGAATGGTTTCATTTTAATTGACTGCATGTATCTTTGAAGTCCTGTGAAAAGGACTTGGACCATCTCCACTAGCTGTTGCAATTTGTTGCGTCAATAGATGGATTTAAATAATATATCAGTTTAAAATCTAAAATTCACAGATAACAGGTGCCACCCTGTACATATGTGTGAATTGTAATGGCCAGGCTGTTAGGCAGTGGCAATTATTACACTATTTGCAAGGACATTTTCTACTACAGCTTTAAGAGAAAGTTTGGAAACACAAAAACAGTTTATTCCAATTTATTTTCCTGGTAACAATAGATTTTTTTATTTTTGACTCTCCTACTTTTATTTTTATCAGTAGTGTATACTTTAAATACACAAATCCATTAAAAAATATATAAATGTGCACAATTTAAAATGTGTGTGCTTTTATGTAATTAATTGCATTTAACTATTAAATGGCAAAGACCAAGGAACTATCAGAGCCTTGGTTGTGTGGCAAAACATCTGTAACACCTTGATGAAACAAAATATTATACCAGCAGAAAATGAGCAGGTCATCCATGCTGTACCACCAACAGACAAGATCACCAGATTGGGTATTATGTAAAGGCTAATCATTTTCTCCAATGAATGAAGTTATTAAAAATGTTTTTTTTGTGCTGTGCAAGACCTTCTTCCATTAGCACTGTAAAACATTGTTTGTCTAATAAATTTGATTTGAAATCCTAGAGGCATCAGGCAGAGCTGGGATGTGGTTATGCCTCTGAATACAACCATTAACAGAGCAGTCTATCAGGATATTCTTCAACAGAAGTTGCTCATACTTATGAATATTCATCAAAAGACAGTTTTCCAACATGATGGGGCTCCATGCGCCATTGAACAAAGGCAGTGGGTGAATATCTTAGTTAAATGGGATTGAGGTTTTGGGTCCAATTGAGAATTGCTGGTCACTCATGAAGGATAAAGTGACCAGACTCCATCCAACAACATTAGTAGATCTCCAGGATAAAATCAAACATGTCTCCCAGGTGGACTGTGCCAAACTTATCACATCAATGCCCTCCAGGATAAAGGAAGTTCTCAAAGTAAAGGAATGCATTCCAAATATTGAGATGATCACGAAAATTGTGCTTTGTTATTAAATTAACTCTTGGAGATACATTTTTGTAAATTTAATATAATGTAGGCATTTAAGCTTGATAAAAGCATTAATTGGAATAAACTATTTTTTTATTATTTTATCTTTGATGTTTCCAAACTTTCTGCCAGAGCTGTACATGAAAAAATAGTATTAGCACTCATCAAATACTTTTTTGGCATTTTTAATGAGATCTTGGACACAAAAATAATCAAGAATAAGCATACAGGTGCAAGCTTACATGCCTGCAGTAGTAAAGTTTAGCTTGTTCAAGTTTTTTAATCAATTCAAACAAATAAGAAAAGAATACTTAATCAAGCACTGACAGAATTACATTTGTAAATTTATTTAATTCAGAGTGTTTCATAGACCTATAAGAAACTCTCTTGAGCCTTAGAGAGCCCTCTAGATAGAGAATAACATTATAAAAGAAGATAGGGTATTGTTGTTCAGAAGCAGAGACATAATTAAGGCTTACAATAACTGTAATAAATGCAAAAAAATTGTTATTGCAGTTGTAAATCATTGTATACTGTAGGGTGTTAATTGTGCATAAAATTAGAAATCAGAACATGTGTAAAGGCAAACACAAATAAATTTGTGAATTATTTAACATTTAGACAGATGTTATATAGATACACATATAATACTGTATTCCTAGTACATTTTTATTGAATTATATGTGTTGCCACAATAAGGATTTACATCAAGAGCACTTTTCATATAATGATAACTCTAGATGTGTCAAAACTGGTGCTATTTGTGTAAATATGATTTTTTTAAATTCCCTTTAAACCAAAATATTTGTTTTTAGGGGTGATTTTGCTTTGAACTAAAAAAGCCAGAAAAACAAGGTTTGTGTGGGATGGGGAAGGTGGTCTGCATATTTTTCATGTTCAGATTATTTAAGCATTTTGAATAAAGACAAAACAGCATCACAGGTGACTTTTCAACCATTAATTAAAATGATTTTTCCTCAATCCAAAAAAGCCAATGTTTTAGAACTAATATACCGATAACAAAGTTCAATAACACTGTACATAAATATTAAATTTCAATGTGACATTTGACCTACATCTGTTTTGATTGACAATTTGCAGTTTGTTCAGGGTTCACAGCTTGATGGCAAAAGCAACATCCCAACTTTTTCCTGAAAATATCTGACTTGATACTTTGTATAGTCATTTAATAGTACCTTCTCAGAATCCCTAAAAATTATTACTAAAATCTAATGAATTTCTTTTGTACATATGAAACTAAATGTAGGTGTTAGGCATTTATAGTATGCATGAAAATAAATGAGTAGCTACATAAATGCATTTCAAATAATGCAAAAATTATTATAATGATGGAATGAACTATGATGATGATAATCAAGTGAAAAACAACACTGAAAAAGCAATCAAAAATAACTAACAAGCTTGATACTAGATATGGTAATTTATCATGTATATCTCAATTACCACAAATGCTGTACAAATATAGCTGAGCATAGACCGAGAGTGGATCAAACAAATATGATATTGTATGGCACAGGCCACAATTTCTCCAAGACCACATTACAAACAAGACTCAGTTTGTAGGCTGCATTCTTTTTGTTTGATCATCTTACTGGGATTTTTCATGATTTTACAAGCCTGTGGATTCAAAGTATGTGCCTCTCTGAACAAAATGGTTGAATTCAAGTTTGCCACTTGCTCAGATAAGGAGTAGGTTCGATCTTGCAGGCACTGTATGTCTGTTTCCAAAGATGTGTGGCATTTCTTGAGACTTGCAACTTCTTCTTAGTACAAGTTTTGTTTATTGAAAGTGGTATCTTTGTCTGCAGCTATCTTTTGATGCAGTAAGTACTCCTTATATCTGTGGTTGGCCAGGGTGACCTCATCTATCATCCATTTGGGGATTGTGACATTATCAATGCTGCCAACAGAAATGATGTAATCCTTCACAAGTCATTGGGCAACAAGGTAATGTGTTTGCAATTTGACTGTTCACATTAGCTTATTAACTGAATCAACTGCTCAATGCAAGCTTGGCCATGGCTGAGGAGGAAGAGCTTCTTAATCACAGTGCAAAACTGTGAGTACTCATGGTTTGCAGCTAAAAGGCCATCGAGCAACTGATTAAGATTATTATCCAAATCTTCTAGAACTCCCACTCTAGAAAGTTCTGGTTTCATAGCTGGATCATGGGCAAATGAAGAACCCTGTTACCAGACTCTACTGCTAATGGACCTCTCAAAATCAGCACCTCCAGACATGTTTCAAATGTGCTCTCTAATGCAGCTGTTGACACACTGTCAAGCACACTTGGAATCAAGGCAGTCAATGTTCTGCACCAAGATGAACTGCTGTGGGTTCTTGAGGTTGAACTTCTGCAGAAAAAAGACACAGAATATTAGTGGCCTCCATATTGAAATCAAACAGTTTGTGTGGGAAGCACAATACCGATTAAATGTAAAATAATTAAAAATGTTACATCTTCATGCTAAGCATGAATTTTTTTACTTACCACAAGAATTTATACCACTAAAAATTAATTTTTACAGATGCTAGAAATCCTTACTTTTTACCAAAATCTATTAGTAACAATATAAAATCCTGACATTTTCCAGATTGGGACAGGAAATTTTGAAATCCCAAGTTGGTGGGAACCCTGTTTGTTACCTTTGCCAGCTAAGTATGGTTTTATTATGTTGAGGCTCTGGCCACAGAAGGATTTATACTGTGGTGAGTGACTTCATGCTAGATCTTAAGAAGCACATAGATATTTCTACTATATGTCAAGATTGAATGTTACTGTAAAGTATTTTATTTAGCAAATGTATACTTATTGATATTTTATGGCAGTGTCTATTCATAAGTACATCCAGATAAATTGAAATTCTTGCTTAGACTTACATTCAAATATTGCTAAACAATTTTTTTAATCCTTAGGATATGTTTTTCTTGAATAAGTTATATTACTACATTAAAATAACTTATTCAAGAAATAAACTGACCCTGAGGATTAAAATTCATCATTCACTTCCTCCACACTGCCAAATCAGCAATGCCAAAGCTAGTTCTTTACTCTGGGAAACCAGAAGAAGTCACATGGTGACAAATCTGGTGAGTATGGTGGGTGCTTGAGCACCAGTCATACTCTTCAGTCAATAAATGCACCATGTTGCACATCATGTGAGGGGATGCATTGTCATGCAAGATGATGGGACCTTCTCACAGCAGACAAGGCCATTTCTTGTGGATGGCTGGGTGCAGTGCTGGAACTGGTGCATTGCCTTCACTGGTGTGGGACTTCTGATCACCTTGGTTGGCCATGGTGACCCATTGTTCCAACTGTTGCTTCAGTTCAAGCATAGGTCTCATCACCTGCATGATTCAATGGAGGAAGTCATTGCTCTCATGGTGAAATCATCAAAGATGTGAAGCACAAATCCTTGTTCTGTTGCCCAGCTGTTCTTCAGTCAGCACATGTGGAATCCACCTGGCAGCAACTTGTGCAACTTTTCCATCAAGAGGCAATGTACACATGAACTGATGCCCACTTGCTCTTCATCTTCTTTGAGCAGTATACTGACAAATGCAACAGGATTCTCATCAGTCGCAGTGTTGGACCTGGCCAGACCATGCAGCATCTTCCACATCCATTGTCCCACTTCCTGAGTTTTGTATGTAGGGCAGTTACCCATTTTTCATTCCATGTGGCCCAAAGTAAAGATATGGACACATATTTTGGCGCAGAAGACTACTTAAATCCCTTATTTTACTTACATACTGGTGCAATACAAAGTAATGTATGTGCGCAAGGTACAGAAATAAACTTACCTACCAGATTTAGCTGCACCAGTCCTAGAGATGTAATAGAT